>WURT03021068.1:0-15809 GCA_009936505.3 Holothuria glaberrima | reverse complement strand
ATCCGGCGCCCGTCCGATTCACAAAAATTACCCGGCAACCGGCAGGTGACCTGCCGGCGTCCGGCCGATAGTGCCTACAAATACGCCGGGAACTAATCGTAAACCCATCGGGACTCAATTGTGACTGGGGTATAAGTCTGTTATTCAAGTTTCTTTGCTAAGGCTACGAAAACATTCTATAAACAGTTTATAATTCTTATATTTTCATTACTTTTTGAGCACATTCAAACTGTATAAATTTTTCATTTTGACTCACACCATTTTATATGTCACGTCATATTAAAGTGTGCCAAAATTGCTAAAATTCTGAAAAATTGACCTTTTTGACCTTTGACCTTGAAAATTTGAATGTTCGGGAACTTTTAAAAAGTGACAACCAAACGAAAATCGAATATTACACTTGAAGCAATAGTTTTAGCATAGTCGCTATATTTTACAAAACTGTCCCGGGTGGGTAAAGTTTTAGAGCTCTTTTTCAAATTCGCCGCTAGACTAAGAAGGAAGTTCCTCCCTGAAACAAAGAACATGACGTACAGCCTGCTAAGTAAGCAATCACAATATTTGATTGATAAAGGGGGAGTATTTCGTTGTTGCAGTTACCTAAAAGGGTTCAAATTTCGTCGAATCGCTTTAAAATGCTATATCAATTTCAAATATTCATAGAATTTGACGACATTACATATAATTATCCGTTCAGGATGGATTTGTTCAATGGAATCACTAATTACCAAATATACACATATTTTTCATAACCAGAAATTGTTCTTGACTACCTCCTGAACAGCTGAACAAGAGGGTAATCCATGGAGTTGCTGATCTCATCGCTGGCACACAAACTGTACTGAGCCATGTATTGACGTACTTATATATATATATATATATATATATATATATGTTTATATATTTATATGTACATATATATATATATATAATAAAAATAAGGTCCACGTGTATTCCGATAAATAATAGATAAACTCACAGAATGCAAATCATAGTTGACAAAATCGGGAATACTTTTAAAACAAATTTATTGTTGAAATTTTCGGTTCTACCTAGGACCTTCAGCGGTAACTACTAGACTGGCAATTTGAATAAAAACAGTGACTATAGAGAAGTATAGAAGCAGCGATCAAAGATTTAAAACGTAAACGAATTCAAAAATGAGCTGCAATCAATGCAGCATTAAAGAACACCAAAGGTGTACTTAAAAGAACTAATAGGATATAAAAGATGTTCTAAAAATAAGTTTTGATCATTTTGAATGAACCATTGCCATACTTTTGAGGCTTTGTGTCCAACATATTTTATCATAAATATTTTTGTCATTTTTTCACAATATTTTAATAATTACATGGTCAGCCATTTTGGAATTTCCGCCATCTTGGTTGACCTGGAACCTATAAAACGTATTCAGAAAAATACTTTCTGAATATTTACTAAAGATAAAGGACAGTTTTTTTTTTAAATCTGTTACAAATATTTTGTAAGGATTATTTTCTTTATGATTATAAAATATTGTAGTTATATCACTGGCGGCCATTTTACTCCTTCCGCCATCTTGATTGACATATATTCCCATAAAATGTTCTGGAAAATTCTTTTGAATATTTGGCACAAAATATAGCCAAACGTAAAAAGCAACTGATCACAAATATATGTTTTAAGAGTTATTTTTCTTATTATTATAATATATTGAAATTTTAACAGAAGCGGCCATTTTGCTACATCCGCCATGGTTGACCCAAATCCTAAATGAAATGTCTGGAAAAAGTACCTTTTGAATACTGACTACAGAAAATGGTCACTTGTTAGGTTTACCTGTGTCAGAAGTATTTTTAATGATTATTTCTCTTATTATTTTTATACATTATGATCGTTCTATTGGCGGCCATTTTGTTGCTTCCGCCATCTTGGTTAGTATGGGGTCCGGAATAAAATAGCAGAAATTATGCTTTGAATTTTATGTACAATCTGCTATGAAGATATGTGGGGTTTTCAATCGAAATATATTTTTAATGATTATTATTACCTATTTTTATGCTACATTGTTATTTTATTATAAGCGGCTATTTTGCTTTTCCGCCATTGACCTCAATTCTAACAAAAATGTTCTTAAACATAATTTTTAATTTTTTGGCATGAACCATGGCTATATTTTTGTAGTCTAGCGAGGGAAATATTATGAATTATTCGTGTAATTGCAGTCTTTGCTCGTGACTATTCATAGCGTTTTCCTTCCTCGCTTCATATCAAGCCTACTTGTATATGTTCCGTGTGAATAGTGGCCACAACGTGTTGCTACAATGGGTTTATCGCAACTCAAGTGCCTTCAGTCTAATGACACTGAGACTGTAAAGGACAACTGCTTTTATTGAATATGTTAACTTAATGGTACTTCAAAAAAAAAAAAAGATTTTTTTTAACGTTTCTGTGTGTTAGGGAAGTTCCGAGTGAAAGTAGGGGTACATTCAGTTAGAAAGTTAAATTACTTATGATACTTAGTTAAATCTAAGTATCATTTTCTCAATCCAACCAAGCAACGTTATATATGTTACTTCATAACTGCTCTACCCATCCTACAAAAAAAAAATGCGTGCGGCAGCAATTTTGGACGCCATTTTGAAGTTCCCTAGCCGTCACCGATGGCATCTTTTTTTTTTTCTTTTTTTGGTAAATCTAGACACCTTTACCTACTCAAATCCGTTGAAAACGGATTCTGAACAATTTTTTCGCAGATGGATCTTAGTTTTGGGTTACTATTATGTCAGTTGAAAAATGGCAAACATTCATTCAGTTTGTGAAGAAATTGCCTTTAGTTATTTAACTGTAATGGACGATGATGAATTTATGTAGCTGTATGAGGCTCTCAAACCTTCGAACCCCGAATTTCAATACAACAACCTACTAAAATGCTTAACGGGAAATATTGCATTTGTTTTACAAAAATAAATGATAGACAATTTAAAATAAGGCAGTACTGCATCTTCCTTTTCAAAAAATAAGGTTTCCACAGGTAGAAATTCGGTTAAATCTATTTGTTGCACACAAATAATTTGTCAGTATCCAAACTTTCAAAATTTCAAATTATGCAACATCCGTAACTCTTGCAATGCATATTTTAATAAGAGATAAAGCTATTGCTATTTATTAGTGAGACTGAATGTTTTGACAATGATTTGGCGTATTTTCTTTGCATTCCGTCTTTATGCAGTTTAACGCAAAATTTCCCTTAAACTTGCCGTATTCGATAGATATCCTTCTTGGATTACATCCATCTTAAGTTCGGTTTAGATCAGAAAGGTTGCAGGCGGTTACAGTCGACGATCGGCATGACAACAAAATCATATGACGTCATATGCTGTCTCACGTTCCCGTTTTCGCCACAACGCCAAATTGAGCGACTCCCGGTGTAACGTGAAGTTCACGTAGACGCATGCGCATAATTACGTCGTAGCAGAGGTCCGCGTCGTGCAATCTAAAGCTCCCTAGTGTAATATTTACAACGCGAACTCTTCTTATTGAGAAAGATATGATTTTAACGTTAATGACATTGAGGTTGGCATGCGAGGCTATGGGGACTATAGCAAAAAATTGTACACAAAAGTTGATACTTTCAAATTAAGTACGGAAAGGTACGAAGACACTTTACTTTAGCTCGTTACTCTTGGCCAATCACGGAGCACGTTTAGTGGGATGTAGCAAATGGTGAAAATGTGCATAAATCTGAATGGCGAACTTTCGTTCTTTTGCTTCTGCTTCACCTTCTGTTACGTCTTTCTGTGATTAAGACGACATGGATAGCCGTAAGACGGCATTATGCTTAACGTAAGAAGCTCGTATACTCGCATGTAAACTGCTGTGCACAAGTCCGACCGGTGACGTCACACGCTTGACCTAAGCCAAACCCTCGTTTTCATTCAGTCATTTAAAAAAATTGATTTTAAGCCGTTATGTCGTATTTTCAGAACGTATTATCTCAGCAATGCCAAGGGCTACTCCAAAAATTCAAGTTATGGCTTAGACAGAACACAAAAGTTCCTGCTCACTCCGAATGAGACAAAAAGCATTTGCCTCTCAATAAGACCTTTCATATCGGTTGCCATGTTAAGAAAATATTATGGTAGAATGTGGTACCTATTTTACTTTTTAACTTTCCTGTCACTGCGATGTTTCCTCTTGGAACTGTAGCCAGAAATGCTAAATTTGACTTTTGGCCTCTACCCTTTAAATCTGCCCTTTGACCTTAGACCTTTTTTCGGGGTTTGCGAGACACAACTTCCCACCCTGGGTTACCTTTCCACGAAGAAAATCGTTTTCACGAAGAAAATCGGTTAAGCCCATTAAAGTAATTTTTGAAACAAAATTTGGGCATGTAAAGTTTCAACTACCTGCAATGTTTCCTCATGGAATTATAGACAAAAAGCGATTTTACACAATTTGACCATTGACCTCTGACCTTTTACTTCTGACCTTTGACGTTTGCTTCCTGGTGAATAAGACATATTTTTTCCACTCTTGGGTACCTTCCCAGTTCTCACTGAGTTTGAAGAGAATCGGTTCACCCGTTTGGTAGCAGTTTTCCAAAATTAGAAAAAATGTACATTTAACCTTTTGTCACGTGACCTTTGACCTTGGTTATCATGGCAATCATGTATCTTAATAGTACTATAGACACGTTTATTATATGTGTTTGGTTCCATGAAAGTGAGATGTTTCCTCTTGAAATTATACTAAAAAGTGATTTTCAATTTTACACCAAATCTAATCTTTGACTTCTGAGCTTTGACCTTTACTTCCGAGGGTCTGTGAGACATAAGTTTCTGTTAAATCTGAATTCTTTAAATTGGGAGGTTGTCTGCAAGTATATTTGGAAGGCGGAGAAATGATCCTGCTTACTTTATCGGACAAGGAGAATGTGATAAGGTCTGTTCATAATTGCCTGTAAAGGAGATTAGTACGAGTCTACTGTTACAAAACAAATGAAACGAAATAAACTGCGAACTCCATCCGCTTCCTCCTACTCCCCACAAAAAAAAAAAAAAAAAATAGAAAAAAAAGGAAATGAAGTAAAAAAATGTATTTTTTTCATGGCATCAGTAATTCAGGAGAAAAGTTTCTTCTCATAAGAAACAGTATGATCTTGATCTCTTGAGTGCAGACTACAACCGGTGCTGTGGACGAGTGGATAAAGGCGGTGGAATTTGAAGCGATTAAGCGGTAACCGGAATGTTTGGGGTTCGATCCCTGGCCGGGTCAAAGGAAGGTGGGTTTTTCATCTAAGAGCAATCTACGGTTTTCCCATCTGAACTCACTTTTCAAAAGAAACCGAATTTGATCTAAATTTTGGAAATGGTTAGCCACCCGACGTGAAGTTGTAATTCATACAAAAATAGGCTGCTTCCACATGTGTGGTTGCTTAGCGTCCATGTGTGGTTGCTTAGCGTCGTAAAACATCTGCCCTTCAAGGCTTGAATTATTATTATTACAATATTGCGGTAAGGTATACACTCACGTCGCCGATTAGGGAGGGGCGGCACATGCATCCAGAAAAGTAAAGCGTGCTCCTCTTGTGCCCCAACTAAAATGTCGATGTGGACACAAGGATCTACTGCTACTTTATCAGTTAATCAGGTACCTAAAATTGCATATCTTTGCCTGGCGCCCCAATTATTTTGGTACCCTGGGGAAGTTAGTCCTCCCCATGCAATACAATTACTAAATTGATGATCTTCAAGGACAATTCTACGTTCGAAAACCATATTATGACTACCATTTTGTTGGCCCTTTACCGTGCAAGGAATAACATATGACGGTATTTTGTAGGAAGCGAAGGGAAAGGGGCTGAAGCCCGATTTGGTGCCACTCAGCCTTACAGTTGGAAGTGCCTGTCCGGCAGACCGTTGTGTCCCTAGTGCCCATCACTTCGAAAAGTCTATTGACGCCACTACTGATATTTTTTGTCCCGAATACTTGATCAACTCATAGGCCGCAAAGAGCCAACAAGCTGAGTCCCTTCAACGCCAAGTAATACTGTTATCATGTATTCTCATGAGCAAATGGTGGGAATGTTGTCAGTACCCAAGTTCGAAAAGGTATCGCGCATAACAATACTTTAAAAAAGACAAAACAGGTTTCTTTACTGTCATCTCGAGACTGGAAATACATCTATTTCTTAGACTGTATAAAAACCTTACGTAAACTGTGAACCTTTTATTTCATATGCCTAATTAATTAAGATGAGAAAGGCAAGTGTTATAAAACAAATTACATTTATGTTTACCAAGTTATGCAAATCAAACATTAAAGTTATAAACTAAGTTTCTGTGATAAAAAGGGAAAAGACAAAAATGAATGATCCACTTCCATTGTAAAACTGGACAGGGTACCTTTAGACTGTAGTGTCTTGATCATTTAGTGTCCATAAGGAGCAATCTTTTCGTTACAATGTTAGAATAATTAAGAACTTGAAGGGAGAATGCAGTCACCCCAAGTTTACTTTAAAAAATCTACTTCTCACATACTGACATATCTTAGCTTATTTCGCTCATGAGTATTTTCCAATATGTTTCTTTATAAAACATTAAATTGTGAAAGTAAACCAAGGAGTTATTCTGCATGAATGTAGCAATAAAGAAACAGAGCTATTGCCACATGATTGAGAGGAGCCACTCCTGAAATAGAGTGACGGGGTACACTAATTCAAATTAAGGGACCTGCATTTTCATTTATAATTAGTAAAGGATAGTATGGAGGATGCGAAAAATTACCTGAAATTTCATCCTTGTCAAATATATCTTGATGAAGCGTGGCCGTAAAAAGGGACTTGGAACATGAATATTTACTTAAGGCTATTTGTTTGACGGATCAAAGAAGCATTTAACGATGGTATGTTTTTTGGAGGAGGACGTGGAAGGGGGGGGGGGTTGATGAGTTGAAATGCTGTCAAGTGTGGAAAGTCCTTCTTTATTTACACTTCATCAGCAATAATGACTAACTTTCTACTTGTTTCCTGGCAACATTTTAGACTGAACAGTAAAAATTTGTTGAATAATTTCTCTGCAGAGTCACCCATCCTTCAGACGAAAGAACTTAAAATAACTTGAAAAAACCAAATTCACTGTGTCCGTCTTCGAATATTTGAAGCGTCATCTAATACCCTTTGAAAAGGGTCTAAAACAGGTCGATTTCCTTTTAACCGACGGACTAATGTAAGAAATGCTCCTAATATTAATATTTTTAAGAAGTATGTAAAGAATTTTTTGTTATCATTGTATGTAAATTGACCACTTTCTTTGAACAGAATATTTACTAGCAGTTATTAAGTGATGTTCTTAAACTAAGATTATTCTTAAACGGGAGAGTCATTACTTTATGTTTTTCTTTATATTCTAGTTGTGATTAATCAATGCTTCTCTGTAAGGGGCCAGACTCGAAAAGCTTCTGCTTCTTTTGGCTCCTTTTTCTATTGTATTCATGTATCTTTATATTAAATCAATAACAGTATTGTAAAGTTTTAAGTGTATGTATGCAGACAATTGAAATAAATGTTACGAACGAACGACCGAACGAATTATTTTGAAGTAGGCGATGACGTCAGCTTTATCTAACATTATAGGCTAATTATACAATTATATATATTGAAAAAGTTTGTGTTCACCTAATACTATGCAAGATATTTTTGTTTCAAAATGTCTGGTTTGACGGAAAACTGAAGCTGCAGTATCCATAAATTCATCTATGCCTGTAGGCATCCGATTACTTTAACATCTTGCTTATTAAAACGGAAAATAATATTACAAACTTACTTTACAATGGTAAACATTGTCTATAAATGGTAAACATTGTCTAAAATACAGCTTAAAATACCAACATAACAAATTCAACAAATGCTTTCCATTCATTTTGGTAACATATGGGAGGGATTGGCCCCCGTTGTGATGATACCAATCCCGGTGGCTCCTGCTGTATTGTTCGGGATTGCAGTGGTTCCAGTCCCGAAGGTTCCAGGTGCATGAAGCAAAGGATTGGTGTAAGCTGCGTTGTGAGGCTGAGGCTGGGTCGCCAAGGTGGTGTATGGTGGTGCTGGGCCAAGCGGTTGATTGGGCGGTTGAAAGTTCATTTGGTACGCCTTGCAAAGAGAATTGTCTTAGCGGTTAACCTTTTTTAAAGTATCCTTTTTCACCATTTTAACGCAGTGTAATGTTGGATCTAATTTTTTATTCCTTGCCGAAAGCAGGCAAGGAATCTGTGCAATGGTGATGCCGTGTGTGTATGCGTGTGTGTGTGAGTGTGTGTGTGTGACGCTTAGCTTGTAAGCACGATATTTCAAGATAGCAATGACCGACGCCTTTCATATTTGGTATATAGATTTGTCATGTTAAGAGAAAGAACCCTATTTTTTTTGGTAGAGGTCAAAGGTTATTTGAGGTCACCAGAGGTCAAAAACCGAAAACCTTGTAAACACCCTATCTCGAGATAGAAATCACCGACACTTTAATATTTGGTATGTAGATTTGTCATGTTGAGAAAAAGAACCATGTTGTTTTTGGTGGAGGTAATTTGAGGTCACCGGAGATTAAACTGCGAAAACCTTGTAAATGGCTTGTAAACACGATATCTCAAGATACCAATGGCCGACACTATTCATATTTGATAAAAAGATTTGTCATGTTGAGAGGAAAAACCTTATTGTTTTTGGTGGAGGTCAAAGGTCATCTGAGGTCATCGGAGGTTTAACTGCGAAAACCTTGTAAAGACGATATCTCAAGATAGCAGTGACCGACACTTTTCATATTTGGTATATAGGTTTGCCATGTGAAGAGAAAGGGCCCTATTGTTTTTGGTGGGGGTCAAAGGTAATTTGTGCTTACCGGAGATTAAGCTGCGAAAACCCTGTAAATAGCTTCTAAACACGATATCTCGAGATAGGAATGATCAATACTTCTCACATTTGGTATATAGATTTGTTATGTTGAAAGAAAGAACCGTATTGTTTTTGAAGGAGGTCAAAGGTTATTTGAGATCGCTTAAAGTCAAAAGCCGCAAATCAAGATATCTCAAGATAGCAATGACCGACACTTTTCATATCTGGTATATAGATTTATCATGTACAGTGGAAGAACCCTATTGTTCTGGTGGAGGGCAAAGGTCACCTTGGGTCATGGGGGAGTCAAACACTGACAACCTTGTTAGCAAGATATCTCAAGGTAGGAAGCTTGGATAGATTCCATACTTAATATTTGCATGCCTTATGGTGAGAAGTACAACCATGATGTCGTTGGTGAATTTCAAAGGTCATCTGGGGTCACCAGCAGTCAAAGTCAGGGAACTCTCTGAACAGGATTTCTCAATGTAGGAAGCTTGGACAGATTTCATACTTGTGTTACGGGGCACGACAGGCTTGCCAAAAGTACCAGCTTGAATCCTTCGACGAATGAAAGCTCCAGAAAATTCTAGCTACGATTTCTTTGAGTCCCTTCTAGAACTTACCACATGTTTCTACTTCGAGAAGATTGGACTTCCTTCTGGAAGGAACTATCTGACTCAAGACACTAAATTTGGGGGTAATCGTGTCTGGAAACTTCACTTCCTAGAAATACATGTATTGTGTACTGGAATATTCTAGAATTCATTAATTCGAGAGGTTTCTGGAATAAGGGCTGGCGAATATGAAACGAAAGTCCTGCAATAGTCTTGGAGAGAGACACAACATTACTCCTGTAGAACCAGACGTTATCATTATCATTGCTGATTGAACGAGATTGAACCGTATGCTGTGTATACATTATTCCACTGTTAATATTCTTCAAGTTCAACTAAACGTACGTGGGTTATTTGAGGTCGAAAAGCAAAATTTTCCAAGAATTCCCAAAAAAATCTCAACATTTGCTAGGGTAAGGAATCACTAAGCCTTTGGGCTTTTTGGTTATCAAAATGTAACTTAAAAAGGAAACAACAGAGGACAAAATAGTCTAGATAAAGATAAAATATTCGATAGGGCAAGAATGTTTAACTTTCTCTGCCATTTTTTACTTACGTTTCGCATATAGTTTCGAATATGCATACTTCATGCGGCATACTCTGTGAAGAAGAGGCGAAGGGGAAGGAGTAGGAGGAGGCGGAGGGGGAGGCCGAGGGAAGGGTAAAGGGCACGGGAATGGGAAAGGGGAAGAGGAGGGGAAGGGTAAGGAGAAGAAGCAGCAGCAACTGCTCAAGGTAATGGGTAATTTTAAAGGAGGAAAATGTTATACCTATTTACGGCAAGCACACGTTGTTAGTAAAGTAATTACAAACTAACAAAAAGAAAAGGCATAGATATCAAAAGAGTTTTGCTTCAGTGAAATTATTATAAAACATACCTCGCTCCTGTTGCTATATACTAAGCATATTAAAAGTAATTTCAGATGGTTTGTGTAAAGAGTTAACAGCCTGTGCAAAAATGTAAATGTAGTTGAACGTTGCCCTCTGTACTTACCACGTAACCAGAACATATTGTACATACATATCGTTCACTTCGTATAAAAAGTGAAACGTTTTTGTTAACTTCGAACAACATTCTGAACATGCAGTACTTTTCATAGTCGAGAGGTGTTCAGGAGAAATATGAAACAGGCCGTTTCTTTCATCTTCCGACTACTTTGAACTTTGACCTTTAACCTTAGGGCCTAATTTTTTTCCATCCAAAAAACTATGACTAGTATAGCAAAATACTAATATCCAGTCTGTCTTACAATTAACATGTTGGTAATACGTACAATCCCATTTTCATTTTTATAACCTTGAAACGTGGTTCTGAAAGTGGAAACCATCATTCAAGGATAATTGCATGTCGACCTACGGATTGAAAGGAAATATAGCCTCATCCTTTTTGGTACAGTTTCAACCGTTGAATTTTGACATTCATGGACTTTAATTTGTCACAGTGTACCCCAAAACTCCTTTCTAAAATAATAACTGTGCGTTCAAAATGTGGTTTAAAATTAAATTTACGTAACTTTTGCAAAGTTGAAAGTGACCATTCATCTTTGAACGCTGATCTCTGATTATTAGCCACCACACGCATCTACTTTAACGTTTGTAGCCTACACATACTCTTTCATAGAACTATTCATTGAATCGTTTAGTTTTGTGAACATTATTATCTTATTTTTCTATTCATTTTGAGCTTAGGAGAAACAAGTTATCAGAAATTCGCAATAGTTTGTTAGAAATATTAAGGACTCGTTGATGCTTACAATTTGCTGACGATTGTTTTTTGAATTAAGGGCACCGCAAGTGAAGGAAGCTCCAATGATGGAAAACAGCATTTGCAGAGCAAATATGATAGCCAGTGTGATGTAGATGGCAAAATGAGCAGTTGCATGGTTGTATCGGTTGTAGCCATAATGCCGGTAGTCATAGTACCCACCATAGTTGTAATATGAATTCTGTATTAGACAGAGAACATATCAGGTAAAATGTTTTCATCAAAGACATTCTGTAAACGGATTATCTATTAAAACACAAAGATCGTTAATGGATAATAACAATTCTAATGTTTCCTTCATGTATATACCTGGGTGGGCAATGAATGGCACTACTGAAAACTCTATCTGCATGAATTGTAAGAATTTATGTTTAATGTTAGTTTTGTGACTAAGATTCAGCGTGTTGTGGAAATTAAATTAGTTTATGGCACGGTTCATAAAATATAGTTTACAATGACAACATCGCTCATACTTACACTCCTTCTCAAGTAAGCAACGGTAGGGGTGGCCGCAGCATTGAAAAAACAACAGATGGCACTCAGTACAGCAGCAGTGATAGACATTATCATGTAACTGATGACCTTGGCAAAACATAAAGATACATAATTAAATTTTTTTCTCGATAGAAATGTAAATGAGGAAAGCACAAATCATTCCCCAAAATTCATTAAACGGAAATTTACTGGCGAATTCTAACGTGGCAAGTTGAGTGGAAACTCATAAGGCAAAGTAAAACATGATTTATGCACTGATTATGGCTTGATTGTGAAGGGCATTATGACCGTGAAATGTTCGATCCATTGGCCCCGAAATGTACTAAAAGGGTGTTGCAAAGGTTGACGACAGATATCTATATTTATGGCTGTGTCTGCTACCTTGTAGGAGTTCATGTCCGTGTGTAAGTGTGCGTGTTCTTATGTTAGATGTTGACATTTTTGGGGCATGAATGAAAGAGGACTTTAGATTGTGGACACTGTAAGGTATTGTTTATGAGGGAAACCAATCCTCGCCTCGCAGCCCGAGTCACTGAACCCCTCCCTTACTTCTGTCAATTAAGTCTCCAAGGATACCCCCACAGCTTATTATTTCGACCTCAGCCCCCTTGCTCGTTGCAGGGCTTAGTCGTTACCGCAGTCATAATGGGCTTGGGTTCTGACCTAGATGATTTCCCTCCCGAAATCGGTTCATGTAGCTCATTCCTTACATAATTTGTGCTTTAATGACCGTTTCAACATACTGATAGGCAAATAAAGGGTTAATCAACGCTGGACCGTGCATTAAGTAGATGATAATGCACGATCGGGGGCTAATGCGTACGAAGTATACACTGTATATACTGCATTCAGTATAGTCAGTGCAGTATATGTGCGTGCAGAGATTATATATCCAGCGTACAATTAAGTTTGCTAAAGCAGCGGGGTTTTTTTTAAAATTATTCGTCATTTGTTCAAACCCTAACGGGCCTGTTCAGGTATTCTCTGGGATTGAGAGTTTCTTCAAGTGTTGGAATTTACCTAGGATTAACTATTGATTTTGGGAGATAAACAGTTACAGCATTTGGAACGGACATTTGGAGAAAAGTTTGTACATATATTATGTATCTCTGCCCTAGAACAGCAGTAACGTTAGTAACGTTGTTTCGTTCGAGGATTCAGTGGTCGCCGAGGAACCTTTATGTAAGTTGTAACGTTACGGAGGCTGTAGGCCTTGTTTATTTAACTTTAGGTCTGAATTATAACCGTGAAAGGATCCTTTGCTCTGAGGGTTTGATGTAAGATTTAGAAACGAAGCGTTTCTTGGAAATGGAAGCGTTTTGACAGTTCTTGATGGGAGTAGTATAAAACCATAGAGCAGGCTGTGTACTTTATATATGTATGTAATGACTAGGCTATACCAGGCCTAGGCCTGCTCTATCTGCTATATGCGCAATGCAAGCCAGTAATATAGGTGATCTATGAACAGTATAGTACGGTACTATTGTATTCATCCGACGTGCGATTATCCTAGGATAACGCACGGTCACCTGACCGTGATGAACCAATAGGAGTTGAAGATTTTTACTAAGGATGAATGAATAATGGTTAAAGAACAATTTTGTGTAAAAATGACGGTTGAACTCCGACATATGACTATGACATCATATGCACAAGTTTTCATGGACATATATATATATATATATATACCTGCCGCATCTATCAAGTTTGACTTGATTGGACTTTTATTCACTTTTATTCACTCACACACTCATACATTCTCACACAACTTCACATTTCTGATGTTAGAGCTTCATCTCATCTCCCTTTTCACTACGTGTAAGGAGATGAGATAATAACAGCAATCGAGAACAAGGATATGGGGTATCCTGTTAACAGGGGTTTTGATATTGACTTCTGCTGTGAAGTGACCTCTGATCTCCTCGAAACAATAGGGTTCTTTACCTCAATATGATTAATCTGTACAGAGTATGCAAAGTATCCGTCACAGCTATCATGAGATATCGTGTTAACAAGAAATTTCCAAGGTTTTTGACGTTTTACCCTCCGTGACCTCCGATAACCTTTGACCTCCTCTAAAAGGCTTCATTTTCTGTTTATAAAGCATCCACATGCGAAGTATGGAAAATATCCATGCTTTGATTTGGTTTTGACTTCTGTTGACCTGATATGACCTCTGACCGCCACCAAAAACAATAGCCTGTTTCTTTTTCTTTTATGATAAATCCATATCCAAGTATGAAGTTTTCATCATTCCTGTTTTGAGATACCGTGTTCACAAATCAAGCGTAACAAACACACACACGCACACACATACACAGATGTACGCACACACAGGTTTTTTTCCTATCAAGGAGAGGATCCCATTGTTCTTTCCTTTGTGTTTGCTTCCTTAACCCTAACCTTAACAATATATTGTCTATTGTTCGACACCCGAGGACCCCTGAAATCTATTGTTCTGACACCTGAGGACCTCATCTTGAATAGAAAATGTCCTCACCTTGTATGAAATGTTGGGTCCATACACACATACACGAACACACACACATATACATACACATGCAAATATACACACATGCATACACGTATATGTATATATATATATACCCTGATAACCCCCTGACACCCTCTCCTTACATGAGCGTAAAGCCCTCCGTGACCTGAAAAACAACAGTGACATTTTCATACGACAGGCGGACAAAGGAGGTGCAATCACCCTTCTCGATCGGAACGCCTATGTAAGAGAAGCGAATACGCAACCAAGTAACAAGGACTTTTATATACAGGTAGACTGTGTTCCTACGGAAACCTATCGCAAGGAACTGATATCTCTTGTTAAGAGTTTTGACAACGCTGACACCAAGGAACTCGCCTTGTCACTCATCCCCTCTCTTCCCCAGGCGGGCACCTTTTATACCATACCCAAAGTCCGTAAATTAGAGGGGATAATCTCTAAACACCTCGAACGCCATGAACAACAACTGGCCAAACTCAAAGACAATGACTTAGAGTCTGTTGCCAAAGCACTCTCCATAGTACCACCCGGCAGACCAATCATATCTGGGAAGAGAAATCTCACAGAATACATTTCACGATTTATTGACTTCATACTTCAACGTCTCATGTCGCACATTCCCACCAGCTACATTCAGGATACCACGGATTTCCTCAACAAACTGGCAACCATAGAAACCGTCCCTGACAACAGTCCTTTGGTAACCATAGACGTGACCTCATTATATACCAACATACCACATAACGAAGGAGGAAGGGCCTGTGGCAAATTTTTGGACTTTTTTGACCCAAATCCCCACGAAAGTGATATGTTCCTTAATTTCGTTCATATTGACTCACAATAATTTTGTTTTTAATGATAAGTGCTACGTACAAATGAGCGGGCGGCCATGGAAACCCGTATGGCTCCATGCTATGCCCACCTCTTCGTGGCGTTAATTTAAACCAAGTTCATCGACAAGAGCACCTTCAAACCCCTGTTTTATGCCCGTTACATCGATGATATATTTTAGTCTGGACCCTGTCTCCACGATTTCATACACGAAGCAAACTCCAAGCATCCTTTAATCAAATTCACAGTTGAAATATCAGCCGAAAAAGTTCCATTCCTGTATGTAATGGTAAGCCTAACCCAACCAGGCCTCAAAACCTCCCTTTACAAGAAACCCACAGATAGGCCCACCTACCTCAATTACAGCAGCTTCCACCCACCCCAAATTAAAAGATCGATAGTGTTAAGTCAATTGCTCAGATTTAAACGTATATGCTCGGACAAAGCTGATTACGAGAAAGTCGTAAGGCATTTGGTTTAGAAACTATAGGAGTGCGGGTACCCTTACAAGCTTATTTCTAAAGACATTGATCGAGCTTCCCACCTCTCCTGTGCCTCAACGTGAAGCCAGAGGAGAAATGATATAACGGCACAGCCCAAACTCATCCCATTTTTACCCGTTTTAGCTCCTCCACTATCCCCTTCCTGCAAAAAGTGAAATGCGATTGGAAGACCCTAAAAAACAACCCATCCCTACCCCCACCTTTTTCATGCCCCCCTGTT
>WURT03021057.1:0-15811 GCA_009936505.3 Holothuria glaberrima | reverse complement strand
TCTACTTTTAGGCTAAAAATCCAAGAAGCTCCAAGAAGCAGGGAGAACTTCGAAGTCGAAGTGGAGGCTGAACATATCCTTGCTAAGAACACTCAGGAAGTGCCGTTTCCGGCCATCTGAGGGGTTCGTAAAGCCGAAAATTTGTGGTACGCTCCGCGCCAACTGATGGTGGCCCTCCGCTTAGATAGTCCTATAGTATCAGCTAAGTCTGCCCCACCAGTCAACCCTTCGCCCCCCTCTGCCCCCCATTGAAAAGTCTGGCTACGCCACTGGTGGGCATTGAATGACTGCGCGGGAAGCATGCCGAAGGTCTGCAGTGGTAATTATGTTCCATGGTAACAAGTCACTTACGAACGATTAATTTTCTCTAAATTTATGTTACCAGCAAATGAGATTGCTCATTAATCTGTTTGACTTTCTTCGCATCCTTTGAATGTTGCTATTATTCGCGGTACACCTATGCAACAACCATCGGCGTAATTGTAAACTCACATTCACTTTGAAAACTAAATTATGTGTTTCCGATTAGAAGTGCTTTTATTAATTTTTTTTCAGTTCCCAACCTTTATGATCATCATATCACTCCAGAATTCCTTACCTTTCTTGTGGACAGTGAAGCATGACGCGAGAGACTATGAGTAATATGGTCGTCCAACTACCTAAACCGTAAGTTAAAACATATTTTAAGTTTATGAACTCTCTTGACATGCATTAGCAAGATAAATTCAACTTTGCCTTTTCTTTATAAAAGAAGACCATCGCAACTAGCTTGAACTTATCTTCAAAAACTTATTAATAACTGCGTCTTAGAACAATCAAAACTTTCTTTAAGAAATTTACTTACAGAAATCGAGTTTCATTATGAAATGTATTTTTTACAGGAAGTCTCTTATCCATTTTCCAGAGTAGTTCTTTTTTTAAACAAATGACATTAAACGTGCGTATATATATAAATATACATATATTTCGGACACCGCTGTGCTTTTTTCAGCGCAAAATTCACTTAAAATTTTGAGCTGAAGAAGGACACAGGAGTGTCCGAAACATACGCCGGCTGTTTTTTCGTCGTATTTGTGCTCTTATTTTGCCATCCAATTTTGTTGTTGGCACTTAATATAATATATATATGTATTACTCATAAATATATATGAATACATATCTATTTTAATATATATATTCAAATAAACATATATATTTCTCTAATTCCCCACTTAGGGCGAAAGAATTTGTTGAAAAGTCGACCATAGGGCGAAAAAAAAATACGGCGAAAAAATGGATTCCCCTTATCGTTTTCACACACTTTTTATAAAGAAATACGTAAACGTGTGGTAACGTCCTTTTACAGATACAATATATATGCTATTACTTCAAAGTCGACGAATTTACGGACACGTATCTATTAACACGCACGGATGGCAGGCCATTGAAATAGCGTTGATTATATCTTGAGGACGTGGGGAAATATATGCTTATGTATTTTATTATTTTTTTTCGCCTGAAGGTAGGAAGATATAAAGACTTGCCTTAAGGGGGGAATTAGCGTTATGTATATATATATATATATATATATATATATTTATTTATTACTCATAAACACATATGCATACATATCTATTTTAATATATATTCAAATAAACATATATATATACATATATTCATATGTATATATATATATATATATGTAAATATATTACATATAAGAGTAAGAACCATCTCAACTAGTAACTTTGGGTATGTATCGACAGGTGCCTTGTAAGTGAAAGTTATATTGGTAGCTAACAGGTATTGATGATTAGGTAATAATTAGATCAAAGATGGGCCGTGTATACTGAAATTTGACTTGGTTGTATCGCTTATCACAAAGCTGCTTAAAGACGTTTTTTTAGATCCTTGATTGGAAGAAGTTATATTTGGTTTAATTATAATCACCTTAATATTTTTTTTTCAAGGAGAGTTGTATCTGAAAAGCATATGACGGCTCACTAAGTAAACTAAGTTCAGGAACAACTTTTTGTAACAGTGCTTTCTATTATTGATAAATCTTTAGAAACTTAATTAGTATTAATGTCAGTGTTGAGGTGAATGATGCCGGAATATTTATTGCTAACAGATATTCGTGATTATTTCCCTGGGTTTATTTACTCCATACTGTAAGATCAGTTTCGATCTCAAGTAATCCACCATTGTATTCTCGGAATTATTGTAAACGTTTTTTTTAAAAGTCTTCTTCGTGCTGATCAAGCACTGAATGGAACAATGTGTATCAGAAAAACAACACTTACACTGCTTTCAATATTTTCAGTAGCATATTTAGCCAGATCTTTACAGACAGCTTTCAATTGTCAATATGTTGCCAAAAGCAAATCATAAGCAGCAATGGATAACAATTGGTTGCCTCAATTAAATGTGCAGGCAGGCTGTATAAAAAGATATTTCAAGTCAAAACTCAAACTAAGAGAGAAGCTTATACCACCTATTGTAATAAACTTAACGATAAGCCATTATACAATTAGATTCAACAGCACTGAACATGATATCAAAAGACATAAAACATAAAACTGTTCTAAATAGAGTTAAGAAGTTTTTGTTATCCTGCATTTTTTTAACAGACAATGGTGTCAATAAGTTCCCCTTGCAAATAAATTTAATAATTTGGTTTACTAAACCCGACCTAGCAAAAACTATACCCACCTCAGCCCCAGTAAGCTTATTACAGACAATAACGCACAATCCATGTTTATTTCACCTGTTAGTTGTAAAAGTGACTACTGAGTGTCCTAAGTCAAAGAAGGACAGCATCGTTCACATACGTAGAACGGTTTGTCATACGATTTTATCGGGGCAACTCATTAGTCATTAGTCATTAGTGATGTTTGCAGATGATACCAACATATTTTTTTTCACCGAATCTGGCACACAGTGCTTCAAGAGGACTGTCTGTCATGAACTAACTGTTTACCTTGATTGGTGTGCATGTAATAAACTTTCACTTAAAAACAGTAAATCAAATTATATGATGTTTAATTGCCAGGTACTTAGAATCAAGATTTTAATATCACCATGAATGTCAGGTGTTCAAAATCATGATTTGAATATCACCATGAAGAACAAACCCATTCAACTTGCCTGTAGTGTAAATTTTCTTGGTGTCTACACCAGCTGTCATCAACTGTCATATTCATATTTGAATTTTTTTCCAAAATTTGCTGAGTGTGTTGGAATTATCGGCATAGGTTAAATAGGATGCTACCAAGAAATTTGTTTCGTACTACTTATTCGAGTCTGGTCTACCCTCACTTTTCGTATTGTACCCTGGTATTGTATTACACAAACGATACGTCTTTTTAAATATAATATACGTCTTTAGGAAAGTGCTATAAGACATGCTACTAGTTCTGCTCCACGTAGACATAATATTGTACTCTATTCAAGACCGTAAATTTCTCAATACAGCAATATTCGCCAGTAGATTTACTAACAAACTCCACTTTACAAGCTTTTCTCAAATCTTTACGCAAAATTCCCGAAAACACAGTTACCACAGTACAGAATAATTGTCTCTGCCTGCCAGACAAGCAACAATCTATTGTGAAACAGGTTTATGTCATCTTTGGTTGGAATTCTTTACCAGATACTTTAGCTTATACTCATAGTTTACATTCCTTTTTTTATATTTTTCTAAACTTATAAATCAGTACGAAAATTTTTACCTGTATTTTGCTCATCTTGTCATCATATGAGCTGGGTGTAGCGTTAATGGTCGGGGTGGGTGGATTTGTTGGTGGACATATGGGTTAGTGAGTGAATATGTGGTTGGGTGTGGGTGGGTGGTCAGCTGAGATTGGGTTTTTTGCATAATTACGTTTTGAATTTTCTTGTTTATTTCACGAGGAACAGTTTTCTAGATAAGATCTCCTCATTTCCTGGAGTGCTTTCCTTCGTTATCTCTCGAAGGACTTACACATTCATATAATGCATAATGCAAATAATTTTACCTTTCACTACCTCTTGAGAGTTACACAAAACAAATAAAAGAAATGAACTATGAAAGTAAATCTCTTCGTGAAAAGGTCTTCTCATGACGGGCGTGCTATGTTCCTATCTGAGCAAAGAATCTTTCGGCTCTCCTAATTGTTTAACCATACTTGATTGATAGAAACAGTTGCTGTGGACCGTTAATAATGTGATATATTTTCAGTGAAATGTCGCTTTAAGTGTTATCGTACAATGTACTATTGCACTGAAGGATCTGAGACATGTTTTAGTTGAATTCAGAGGAATTTTTTGGGGGTACCATAGTGACTACGATATTTGTTTTAAATCTCATCTTGCATTTCATCTATAGCAGCAGGAGTTTTATCAGCAGGGATAGCATTATCGTTAAAACTAGTTTGTTTTCCTTTCTGAACTCTTCGAAGGCAATGCAAGTTTGCAAAAAAGCGATTGCTTTTAAAAGTATATTTCCTGTAAAGATTTACTTGTGCCTTTAAACGGTCTAAGACTTATTTCTCTGTCTCGACCCTTTGTTGTTTGTAAATATTAATTTTGTATTAGAATTCTATGAGGATTAAACTGCAAACCATTCGAACAAAGTCAATTGTTTGACATTGTACTGATACGACGAACCTTCGGCCTCTAGGTGGGGCCTCGTCTTGGCCTGAAGGACATATGGAAGATAAAAAAACAACGCTTGTCTGTCGTTTGTTCAATTATAAAGTTAACATTCTCGACGGAAAATTGGATTTTCTTTGGAAAAACTTTCATCATTCTGCCAGTTTATTGTGCTTTGCATTCTTAACAAACCGAAGCCTACAGCTGCGGTTATTAGATTTGCTCAGTTTGTCACGTGAATTTGTTCCTTCGTTTATGGCTCGGAGAAGGAATTTTTTCACTGTGATACTTCTCCACGTGAACACGATCACTACGCCCATATTCAGCATTCTTCATCGGCCACGCAGTTATGTTGACTATTTCCCCGATTTTACCAACTTAACCGTGATGGCGTGATCCAATATGAATAACCAGCCCGCTGGATGCAAATGAAAAGTCATCTTCTGGAAGGACGATGACCGTTACGCAGTTCTATTGACTTTATTAAGCCTTTGCCAAATACTTTGTTTGATAACTCATAAAATAGTCCCAGACTTGAACGCGGCTACCCAAGCTAAAGCTGGCACTGACACCAAGACCAAACCATCGAAAATCCCCGCTTGTTTAACACACTGTACTGTTGCTAGAATTAGTTCGAACTTCTCAGCTTTAGCTGCGCATGCGCAAATGCTCGAAGCCTGGTGTAAAGTGACTAGAAACACCTTACAGGAGTCTGTTGCCTGCTGTGAAGAAGCGTTACTTACATAATGTGTAAAGATGTGTTGGTGGCAGAGCATTTTTGCTATGAGAAGTGATTATGGTAGGTCGATTGCTCCTTTTTGAACCGCAGTTATTAACATTCCATTGAGACTTAAAATCAAGTTGCGCAAATATTTGAGCCTTTTCTCTTCGTTTCATACTATCTTCAGTGTGTTCGATCCCTTCTTGCCGTCAGTACAAACCGTCCACATGAAGATAGGAATTTACAACTACAAGGAGGATTTCTTGATGCCGTGGTGAACGAAACTGTTCACTTTTCGTTAACTTTGCGCTAATTTGGTGTATTATGGAGAATGTTGCTTTTCTCTAAGGACAATGCTTTATTGTACAACTCTATCTGAGGTGTTGCCTTTATATTGGAAAAAGTTTGTTTAACCATATGCTAATATTCTGAATCAATGTAGCTGATATTAAAGGAACATTACCTGTTTAAGAACGGGAAGTACATAACATTGTCTTGTCCACAGTGTTGGAAATACGTTTAAGCAGTCCTTCCGTAAAAACAAAGACAAATAAAAATCTCTCACATAAGCAGTTATTCCACATATTGTTTCAATTATTAAAAAAATTACGACAAAAACTATGAAAATCGATACTGCGTGCACTGCAATCTTTATTCCATTCAATTCCTCTCCTGGTTGAACAAACCAATGGGAGTGTTATAGTATATGAATAGGCAAAAGGCATCACAACGGAAGGTGTCCACGTATAAGCCAACGAACGCGCACTGAATTCGTGATATTCACGTAACTTATAGCCTATGTACCCTTTTAACGTGTTTTTCGCATGAGTCTGAAGGCAGACTGAAAGGAAATACGAGCATTTTCAACTCTTTTAACCCACGAGACTAGCCATCGATATAATATGTGAGTGCTACCTTCGAGAAAAAATATTGAACAATTCTGGAATCATTTAAATCCTCGATGGTCAACGGTTTCAGCTTGGAGTCTTATCACCTCCCTGGTCTGACATCCGAGACACTTACCCTACGTTGCAAGGTCAAACTTCTCCTGTTACCTTTTCCATGTGAAATGTACATACTGGCAGCTGCCTTGATTTAACCAGGGATTAGTGATTGAACCAACACAAATTCTTTTACAGGTTGGAAACTTTTGGCAAAACCACCTACATCGAAGTTAACCGAGGGAAAACATTGCTCACAGAGGAAATCGAATCGAGCCCTAAAGTCTCTATAGCTGTTATGTATATAAAGGCTACCACGACTTACGGAAATACCGTTAAGAATTTGTACCAATTTTGGTTTGGATTTTAGAGTAGTGCGCCTTGCTTAGTGATCGGCATCTACACTCGTGAAACATTTTTGTAGTGTATCGTTGTTCAGTTTACGTAAATTATTTGATATGTATACCTACATGTACCGCTTGAAGAAAAAACCTGGGATAGAGTAAAGTACACAAGTGTACAAACCGTGTAACTGGTTACCGTTACTAGCGTTAGTATGCAACTGTCTTCTTGGAAGTTCTTGAATAGTGTTAGGGGGTAAAATCTACTAACACGGGTATTAAGATGAAAATATCGTGCTTTTGTTTCAAAACTAAACTGTGCTATGCAGTATACAACCTTCATAATCACACTATTCCCAGCAAATCGTATATAACCCTGACAATATAGGTCCACTAAATGGACAGTTCTTGGGTTCATACATCTGAGTGACACGACATTCAATATTCACATAGTGTTCTGATAGGCGTGGTTTAAGCTAGTTGTAATGAGAACGGTTTGTTTGAAAAAATCCCCCAGATTTTGACTGTTTTTGCACTGTTTCCTTAAATTCTGCCATTATCACTACCATTTTTAGTTACTGCATAAACAGATTCATCCATTATTAGCACAGTTATTGTATTGAAAAATAAAGAAAAACATTAGACCTTATGTATTCCCCAATTCTTGATCAGGTAACATCGTCACCATACGTTATCATACTTTATCAAATTCGGGTAAACTGCTACAACTAATAAAATTCTTTCAGTCGTATTTGAAAGGGGGCTGTAGTTTGATGTATGGCACACACAGAAACCTCATCACTATAAAAGTATGTATTTGTATTTATTTTTTACACAGCCACTATCATCTGAAGCACGACAGATTTAAGAAACAACAAAGTGATTGGCGACTGCGTGATCTCTTGCTGAGCTTCAATGGGAAAATAGTTCTGTCCGGTGGCAACGAAAACACAAACCAAACATATATTGACGTTTATTCTGCCACGTCTGACTATACAGATAAGCCTAAACTACTTTTTTCAAAAGAATTTTCCAAAGTCTCATCAGGAACAGTCACTTCTTATGTTAGAAGGGTGTCATTTGTAGAAAATGATAATGATAAGATTGTAACATGCAGTGGAAATATATTAGAATTGATTCAAGTGAAAACAGAAGCAGTCATCAAACGTCGCAAAGTAAATGGCGATACTATGTGTCTTTCTGTCACAGATTGTAGAATACTTGTTGGATTTTATAAATCAAATAAAATACAAGTCTATAACGTTGAAGATTTGGATGAAATCAACTCAATTATTCTGGAGGGAATTCAGAGTGGTAACTTTCCTTTTGAAGTTACTGTTCTAACTGACAAACTCTTCGTCTGCGTGGGTCAATGTGGTCAGGAAAGTACCCACAGGCCGCTAGTATTTGAAGAGAGAAGTGGGAGTATGTTGTCAGAATTCACTCATCCCACAGGTGGCGCCTGGTATGCATGGGGTTTGACAGTGAGTGGCAGGTTAGACATTGTTGCTGTGGTGTGGTCAGACTCTTTCCATGTAGGAAAAGGTCATTGGCAAGTCGTGTTTTACTCCCTGGAAAGTGCAAATGAATCTTTTCTCATTGTTGCGGTCGAGTCAGGGGTCTCCAAAATTGGAATTTCTGACAAGGTGGACAGAATGGCTACTAGGAACTACGTGACTGGAGATGTTCGAATGTTTGCTATGGTAAGTAAACTATCAGTAGAAGACAAATTACAACAAACGTTGCCCATTGCAGGAGTTGTTCATTTTCAGTTTAGTTTTTAATAT
This sequence comes from Holothuria glaberrima, assembly GCA_009936505.3. Taxonomy (NCBI): domain Eukaryota; kingdom Metazoa; phylum Echinodermata; class Holothuroidea; order Aspidochirotida; family Holothuriidae; genus Holothuria; species Holothuria glaberrima. Next base: position 7,410 of record WURT03021057.1, on the reverse strand, counting down.
TTTGAAGATTTCCCAGGCTTTTCACCACAGGCAATTACTTACTGTATACCGTTTGCAAGCCCCTTCCTTGAGATGCTTAGTATTGATTATTTTAGGACAGATTTCGCCAACGTTTTACTGAATAAAGCCGACTTTATCATTTTTTTAGCGTGACAAAACTGCAAGGAGCTTACCTTACGTAAGCATTGACCTACTAGTTTTACGCAGCTTTATATAACAAACTGACTGAAACTTGTTACAAACGTTTAATTTGTCCGAAATTAGGAAGCAAAATGGTCTCTCACTTTAAAACACTTCTTATGATACTGGTTGAAGAGAATAAAATTCACCGAATATTTTTAAATCATCCCTTTTACTTTTGTTTAACGATCAGGCGGAGGTGTATACCTACGTTTACCTGAGAAAGAAATTAGCATCACTCCTCACAAGAGATGATTGTCGGAGGTTGATAACTTACTTTTCATTGAGTGACGACCATAGAAATACCATTATGAGGAGTGGTACACCTGCGGAAGCTTTGTTTCTAGTACTAGAGGAGAATGGTTATGTTCAAGCGTGGGATGTTGACAAGTTGGCAGAAGCATTCTCCAGTGAATTACCAATTAAGTCCATGTGCTACCATGCAACAGCAATTTACCAAAGAACCAGATGTAAGTAATGTTGTAACATTTTCTTCGATTGAAGTCACCTCCTGTCGATTTCAATTTGTTTAAACGGACATATCATTATGCGTATCAATCATGTCATGCAAAAGATTGCCCTTCAATATGTGTCCATTGCTATTTCTTGTATAGTTCTTGAAAATAATACGAACGTGGGAAAATATATTGAAATACCTTTCCTTTTTGCATATGACTGAATATTTGTGTTTTATTTTTGAGCTGTTCAGAACAACCGTCGTATTTATTACATCACAGACTGAGACTAAACTTGGGATGGATTACAGTCAACGTGCCTCCTCTGTACGTCGTACTTATCAGGCAAACTTGTGTAGTATCTTACTTGCAGTTCAATAAGCTTGCTTGAATAATGCATTCGAGTTCCAGCAAGACCACAGACCTCCCAGTGAACCACCAAAAAGGACGAAGCCTAACGAAAGCTATGGCAATTAACATTAGGAATTTGCACTTAGTCCCTTTACATAAGCCAATGAAGTACGCAAAAACAATTCAGCAGACAATTTGCACTTACGAACGCATAAGTTTGTGGCTTAATAAAACAAAATGGGGCACCCGTAAACTTCGCGATCGAAAAATGTAGATTTTCCTTAAAAGTGTTATCTGGCAACCTGTCGAAGGGGTATTAGCGTGACAAGTGACCTGCTTATACAACTTCTCCCATCCAGGTTTGAAATTCTTGAACTAGGTGGAGGTTACGAGTATAAATCTTATGTCATTGGTGAAGTGTAGGTCTTGAAATAACTTAGCAATGAAATTTCTCTTCATTTAGTCAGTATCGCATTGAAGAACCAATTTTTTTCTCGTAACAGAAGTTCATAAGAATATAAACAAAACGTTCTAGTAGAGGATTGGAAAATACAATCTTCTTCGATTAAACTATAAGCAATGTAAGATACCACAATTTACAATAAACGAAAAAAGACCGAATGGTAAAGCAAAAAGACCACACCACCAAACAAAGTATGTTTTGCAATATCACCCGGACACTATTTCATTCTTTGCAAAATAAATTTTTGCCTAGATAATGGCACGTTGCAAAAGTTCCAACTTCAGCTGAGTCGTTACCTTGTAAAGTGTCATATGTCTCACAATCTCAGTGGCACATTCATGAACACGCTGCTACGAGTCAATGCACAGTTCATTAGTTTCCACTTTGCAGTTAGGCTACTGCCCTCATCATGTTCCTTTGATGTATCTTGGTTTCTTTAGTAATGTGAGATTTATCATTTTATCATTGTCACCAACATCACCTATTACCTATGGTCCGAGTAATGGTACTGATTTAATATGCGTCAAAGCCAGTTTGAGTAAATACTGCAGCTGTAACGGCCAGTTGCTGTTATTGAGAACAGTAATGTGAGTTTGACCAATGGTACTGCTTGAAATGTCAGTTATTTGAATGGCAATGGAACGCACATTGCATGTCAAACCTCCAAACAAACTTCAAGAAGTAGGGGCTTTCCTCTCAGTTCTGAGCAGATTCACAGAAGTTGTGTTTGTAACCAAAACATAACTGATGCAACAAATACCAGAAGTCCAAGTGAATCGTTTAACATGATTTGAATTGCAGTCACTTACTCTTACTTTAGGTACGAAAATTATGGCACGGGAACTTGCTTGCATAACTTCATGTTGTAATTCGAGGTACTAAATGTTTGCTTTTAAGTGAATGTTCAGCTTCTGACGGACTTACTATTTGTTTTGAAAACATAGGCTAAGAACAAGATTTTTACTTTCAGTCAGGTCTTTTCTTCTAGCAATAGCTGGGTGCATTAGGGATTTGTCTTGCACAATCTTACGTGTCTTATTAAATTGTGTTCATCTCATTCCACAGCTTCATCGTTTTACAAAGAAACAATTAGGAAAACGGAAGACAAACTCAAGATGGAGCGAGCAGCATCTGGCAATAAAGTTCAACATCTTCTGGATGCACTAGAAACTGCAAACAAGAAAACCGAGGTATGTGGTTGTTTGAAATACATCGTTGTGTTGAATGTCACTAAATACAATTATACTAAATATCTTAATAAGGATGGATAAGATGCTAAAAAGAAAGACTGGAAAGACAAACAAAATCTAATGAAAAATTCAAAGTTGATACTTTTTGAAGACTCACTCCTGGACCAACACTTTCGTCAAACGTGGAAGTTAGGCTTACTTGATGTGATTACTCTGCCAAGGGTTTTTCCTGTATTCTAGCCTTAAAAGTAAACAAATCTTTGTGTAACTCTCAAATAAAGGGCGCTCCATAAATTGTTGCATTTATTATTCTTTGTAAAAGTTAAAAGGGATCTTTTTTATCTCAATGACGTGTCCATACGTCTTCTTGTAAGCGGGTGCGGATGCGCCTAGCTTGAAGGCCGATATCTTAAAACAAACTTGGTTAATAGATTTTGCACATAAAAGAAAAGAATCTTTATTGTCTCTGGTTGAGATCTTAGTCATTTGAGATCACCATAGGTCAAAATTGAGGGTAATGTAAACACGATATCTCCAGGCGCGGTTCTAGGGACATAATTCTTTTGGGGGGCTAAGTTGTCATTGCCCCCGAGGAAACCGGGTAAAGAGAAGGCCCATGACCATTAATTCTGACATAGGGGGCACCGGTACCACAACAGTTGGGGCACCGAAGAAGGCTATGTTTATAGCTAGTGATGCCAGCAGATGATGGCAGCTTGCGGAAACCACAAGGGATGATATCTCAAGCCCTACACGGATAGCTTAAAGAAACCGAAAAGAAGTCGGACTTACGTGTGAGCTCGCGCGCTTCGCGCGAGAAAACTTTTCTTTCTCTGGTATCATCTCCCCCCCCCCCTCTTGCGATACGGAGACGTGGAATTTGTGGGGAGCTCAGAAGTGAAAGGAACAAGACTATGCTCATGATGGCGCTTCTTCAGTTTTTCAAGCGTTTTTCATGCTGTCATGGGCTACCATAAGACCTTGGTGTGATTTAGCATAATTTTGGTGGGATCCAGACTAAGGAATAATCCCCGAAATGTCTAATAACCCTTTCACACTGGAGAGATTTTCAACGGGTACACCCGGGTGCACCCGTTGAATGTCTCAGTATGAAAGGGAACTCGGGTGAAACACAGGTGAAACACCGATTTAATTTTCGGATTTTTTTACCCTCGAAGCGTCCAGGGTAAACTATCGGGAAATACCGGGACTCCACCGTTGAAAGTCTAGTGTGAAAGGTCGTCTCGGTGAAACGCCGTGCCAAATGCAGATTATATGTTAGTCATGTTTTGTTTGCGGTCACACAAACTTGTTTCACTGGTCAAATTGATTCGCACTTAATACATAGCGTTTGCATGAGGCCCGCAACCAAGGGGAGGGGGTTTGAGGGCCAGTCCCCCTGCTCTTCGGGCATAGCCAGACCCCAGTGCAATAGCATGCTTTCGAAGCCCCCTGAGATTGGTTTGCCCCCCTCCCACCGCATGCTCTCCAGGTTGGGTTACGGGCCTGGTCTTTTGTATTTCGACTCAATTCATTGTAATGCCGCTCAACTGAATATCTGGATGTGGCTTCAGTGTACACATGTGTGAACTACTTTCTCTTGAAATTTAGTTCTTTATTACTGTTTATGGGCGTCTTGTCAAGTGACTGCAACACCGAACATGACTCTTGGAGTAGGGAAGAGGAGAAGCTGTTCCTGTAGCCAGGGACGTATATACATGAATTTGCAGGTGGCGGGGTGTGAACTATTTTGGGATCAACTGCATTTCTTGGAAACCCACTTCCATTAACATAGTTGTACGCAGTGGCGTACGCAGGATTTCTCTCAAGGAGGCCATGTAGTATGTTGGGGTATGAGGGGTCTAAGGGGAAGGTGTCCCCCTCCCCCTTTGGAAACTTTTAAAAAATTAGGTGTCCTTACATGCAATCTAGTGCCACATGTGCTTCCTTTTGAAGTAAAATTTGTGTTACAAATTGACATATTTTTAGAAACTTAAAAAGAAAAAAATTCACATCCTTGAGGAGCCCCCCCCCCCCTGTGTGCGCCACTGGTTGTGCGATCCAAATTTTCTAGATAATTACAACTTACAGCACGGTAGTAATTATCATAGGCGTACGGGGCTCTTCCAATTGGAAGGCAGACAATTTTTTGCCCGAATCTCAAAATGTCCGAAATTCGTTGCAGTTCAGGTACTTAAAATAGACCACTAAACCACTACATGCGCGCGAAGCGCCCGAAATGTTTGGCACATTTTTCGGGAATTCGATCAAAAATTCGGGAAGTCAGTGGAAAATTCGGGCAATCTCTTCCACTTTTACTTCATCTCTGCTGGAATTTCAATTTGAGAAAGGTATCCAATGTAGTTAATGTTTGGTCTACTGTTACAAAGGCATACTGAACTGGATTTGAGACCGACTTTTGGCGCTCAGAGAGCGACTTTTGATTTTGACTGGGGGTGTCACACCCCCAACACCCCCGTATTTATGCCCCTTTCTGCAGCTTCGAAGTGCGGCGACAGTCAACGAGGAGTTGAGTGGCACGTCGGCAGACTCGGCAGCATACGATACCATACTGCAAGTACTTCATGAACGTGGGTGGCATCGAAAAGGCAGTCTCAGAAGACAAACAAATTAAAATACATTAAGCACAAATGGCTTTAAGTGAAATGACACAACAAAATAAGTGGAAAACAAGAAAGCAAAGCGAATGAAGACCTTTGTTTCCTCATTTGGGGGCACAGGGCGAACTTTAACACCGGAACCTGGTAAAATAGTGCAGGCCTATATGCGTTTATATTTGGGCGCGCAGCATTTGGTACACACAGTGCTTCCTCTACGGGTCGGCATGCGCAGCTGTGCAAAACGTGAACACGTGTAGCCGCATTTTGAAAATTCATCGGTGTATTCTTGCGGCAGTATAAGTGAACAGTGTTGCAATTTTCAACGGAGGTTCACCGTTTAGTCCAACGGTGAATCCAACGGTGGTTCACGGTTGAAAGCAGTGTGATCAAATTTGTGTGTGTGTGCTTTTTTTAAAGGCCAGTTTAGATGGGAAAACAGCAGATTGCTCTCGGATGAAAGACCCACCTTACTTTGAACCGCCCGGGGATCGAACCCCGAACCTCCGGGTTGCAAAGCGTAATCGCTTCAAAAGCCACTGTCTTTTTTTTTTCTTTTATTGAAAGGCGAGCCCACTGGCCCATCCGTGTAAAATCGTATTTACAATATTTACAGCATTAACCTACTTTATCAAGCCACTGTCTTTATCCACTTGGCCACAGCACGTGTCAGAAATCTTAACCTGGCAAAACATCCTTAAAAATGTAAACTGGTTGACATCCTCATTAGACTATATGAAGGATAGAAACTAACACAATTATTTGTACCGTGCTGCAATGATTATTTCAAGGCCGCATGCCACGCACAGATTAATATTGAGAGTTATACTACAGGCTTATTGTAGGCTAAACGGGTCCCATCGGAAAATGTGTGTGTCCTTCCCTGGTTGATATTCAAGCACCATCAGTAGGCCAAACTATCCACCATGTTAGAAACTCTGGTTAGCTAGGTCAGGGACGGGATGTTTAGCATATGAGAAAAGCACGTTCAGCTCCCACGATATTTTGTAATTATTCCAAAAATACTCGCATTGATAAGGCAAGAATATCATTAGGTGACGCAAGGTGAATAATGACAAATCCGTCTATGAAAGAGAGAATTCTTCGGACAGTGGGTGACACTATTGCATTACTGAAATGTGTCGTCACTACTACATGTTTCGTTTTCAGGGTAAGTGTATACAGACAAATATTACGCTTTGCGATTAAAAGTTTAATTTTCCCTATTGTTTCTTCTTTTTGTATGGAATGAATGGAACAAGAGGTAATCCACACAGATATATTGGAAGTAATTCGTAAAGAGTCACTAAACAATCTTACCCAACATCTTTAGGCCTAGTTGACGCTTCCAAAGTCATTACTTATACCTATGAAACTAAACAATACAAGCAGATCCATTCTAAGACACTTTGCGATAAGAAGTTTGATCTTCCCTATTGTTTCTTCTGTTTGCATGGAATGATGGAACAAGAGGTAATCCACACAGATATATTGGAAGTAATTCGTAAAGAGTCACTAAACAATCTTACCCAACATCGTTAGGCCTAGTTGACGCTTCCAAAGTCATTACTTATACCTATGAAACTGAACAATACAAGCAGATCCATTCTAAGATACAATTTAATTGAAAAAACTAGCTCGATTAAGCTGTCGATGTATAGCAAGAAAACAAACATAGAACAATACCCTAACTTTTAATAAAACCATCATCTCCATTCTTGTTCTTAAAAGGCCGTCACCGTCCACATCCGGTCCTTGAGGAGAGACAATATAACCCGCGAAGCAAATGGGGATAGGAAATAATGCAAACTAACTCGAGGAAAGGAAATTCTATGCATGCATTTGTTAACATAAGCATGAAGGCTCTCCCTTATGTATTTAAAGCAAAGCTGCTTAGAGAAAGAAAATAAATTCCACACATGATAGTAATGGATCATTCCTAAACATATAAAATAATGTGATTACAGGTTATTGCCCAATGGATACTGGCATAAGGCACTTCAAAAATGATATTGTAGTTTTGGTTTTTCCCTTACGCGTGCGTCTCACGATTCCTCCCACTAGTTTAATGAATATTAAATAAATAAATAAATAAATAAATAAATAAATAAATAAATAAATAAATAAATAAATAAATAAATAAATAAATAAAT
>WURT03021024.1:0-15814 GCA_009936505.3 Holothuria glaberrima | reverse complement strand
ACTTTAACAGAAGTATAGTGATTTAGAGTCATTTCCGAAATTGCTGGTGTGATGGTACTTTGGTAGTGGACGAACATCATTCCTAAGAAAACGAAAAGGAATCGTATTTCCTTTTTCTTTTGGTATGAAGAATTTTAGATTTAACCCAAAACCATCATTAGCCTAAAACTACAGCATAAAGGAGTTCAGTTTATTACAAAGCAGACACAATACAAACCAGAATGTTCTATAATTCTTTACCACATGCCAAGTTCTTACAGTCTGGAAGACACCAGACGATGCCTACAGGTGGTGATGAGCTGATGGGAGTTGCCGAGCTAAGCAGATAAAAGAAAGCTTGCGCACGGCCATTAACGGGAACAAAATGGAAAACTTCACTTTCAGTTCAGTACACGTTTAGCCTAAACGAAAAGCAAGAATATTATAAAATAAATGAAATGAAAGGAAGATACTCGAAACGCCTGGAACTAGACAACAAAATGTTTTGTGGAAGTCCGATCCTTTTGACAGGGATGTGTGGATGGATAAAATTTTTTTAATTAAAAGGCGTTAAGAATAGGTTAGGTATGAAAATAAACATCATTTAGTGTTTAAGGCTCAAATAGTTTAAGAGAGAGAGTTTAAATATATAGTAGGTACACCCAGAAGTCTAGGAAAGAGATTTGATGAACATTAAACATACGGCCACAATACGCGTGATTCTTATCTCAATGTTAGCATCCCCAGCATTCATATTGGTGACCCTATTCGTAGTTAAGTTTCAGAATTTAATTGGCTGCATTACTGACTTTAATCCTATGCCAAGTAGGGAAGACTAGTGGTCCACAGGCATACTCATCAATTTTGCCACTGTGCCATAGTCATTTTCATGGTAATTCTCTCTCGCTCTCCCTCCACTTTTTGTCCAGACTCGAATGCCTCATCCATCATCACTTCATTTTGCCAGTCTGTTTCATGCGGTATTGTCCACAAGCTTCCTTTCCGTGATGTATTTTTTGTGATGTGCTGACCTCTCCTAGGTGTAGTTTTATGCTGATGATGGTCTAAGTTGTACCGAAAATTCTTGAAACCAAGGGAGAAAGTAAAACAAACCTCGCACCATAATTTTTAGTTTTAATTGGTATGATGTTCATTGGCGTAATGCCGGTACCTCCCGGCACAGCCTGGCACCTCTCGGCAAAGAACAACACCACTCAGACTGGAATAAATCCACGAACAGTATTTTATGTTGGCAAGGAATCCTAAACTGGACGTTTTGGTTCCTGTTTTGTGTAATTTTTGATAGACTAACCATCTCTGTGGTGTAGACTGAACACCTCTGTGCTATAGACTGACCACCAGTACTACAGACTGTCACCTCTGTGGTGTAGACTGACCATCCCTATGCTATAGACTGACCATCAGTACTATGGACTGTCACCTCTGGGGTGTAGACTGGCCACCTCCAGTTTTATGCTGATGAAGGTCATGGTTCTGCCAAAAATTTCATCATGCCAAATGGTAAGTGAAATGCAATACTTCATTTTCTTTTTTTATTTGATGATAAATAGTCTGAGAGTCGGAATGGTTACTTAAAAACACTGACACACTCTGCAACGTAGACGAGATATACCGTACGACAATGCGGACCGAATAAATCAATTCGAACGAGTTCGTAAAAATAGTACTGTATAGTGCAACTCAAGACGGTTTATTCCACTTTAAATCATTTGGTAAAAGCAAAGGAATGCACCTTTTAGATATCACTCAAGTTTTAATTCCCTGGTAGAACCATAGTCACTTTATTAGCGTGCAATGCGATTGCTGTGAAATAAACTGGGGTGATAATGTGTATAGATCCATTAAAACTCCTTCTTTGGACCCTACTAGTTGCCGACAATAATCTCTTTTGTTTGCTGCTATTGATGCTTCAATTGGCTTGAGAGGGTGTTAGGAACTAAGTGCGAGTAGGACACGTTGTCTGTTACATCTTGAAGAGCAGATGGGGAAATTTACCACTTGCCTTAAAATTGCCAATTGCGTAAGATGTAAATTAATTTGAGAGTTTAGAAGCGTTTTACGCTAATTGCATACTTGTCTAGTTCCCTATGACCTGCTCAATATGGGTGAGCCTTTTAAACTATGCGAAAATTAGTCTAAGTCCGAAGGAAAAGTTGTCTTACACTTCTTTTGCTTATTTGCATAGATCATGTATATTGGTTTATTGACAGCATCACTAAGTTCCTTGGCAGTAAACAGTTGTTTTAAATTTCAGAACAGTGTTTCGTACTCTACTGTTGGCAGCTAGTTAAACATTTTTTTTTTCAAAAATCATTTGTGTTGGGGTCGCTGTAGGTATGAATCAGGTTGCTTGGATATTACACAAAGAAATTCCACCCCTTTAGTTCAATATTCCCCAATTAAAGGATTTACTCTCCTTTCTGTGGTCAATCTAATTTGATTAGCATCAATGAAAGGTTTCAATAGATCTCCATGTAATATCACCTCCATGCTTTGGGGTTATATACTTTATTGCATCATAATGTTTTGAGCTAAATGTGTAGAAAACCACAGAACTGATTATTGAAGTAAGCTAGAAAGCTTCGCTGTACACCTGGTTCTCTTTCAATTAAATGGTGATATGGAAATGATTAAAAATGATAAGGATTTAGGAGTTATTTAGACTAGATAACAAGTTATCTTGGAATCATCACATGGACTTAAAATAAAAAAGTTGAATATATATATATATATAGGTTCCAAATGCTGCGAAGCACTTTAGAAATGTGTACGTCGATGAAGGTGGTAATGAGTTGTTAAAGATTTGCCGAAAATTCCACGACGTTTCGGGTGTAGACCCTCCATCAGGTGGCAAAAGGCAACTGAACAACAATAGAATAGGAGCAGAGAAAACACGCATTAAAAAGGCATAGTGCTCTTGAAAACAAGAAAATAGCACTGTAGAAAAACTGCTATATGAAGGCTGAGTGAAACTGGTAAGTAGGGGCAAGTTAAAAAAGATCCATCCTAACCTTAAGACCGTGTGGAGAGAGGGTTCCGAGCTTCATCCAAATACTACCAGAATGAAATAGAAAATAATGCCAAAGATCAAAAACACCTTTTGGGGATTATTGACAGGCTTCAACAGAACAGGAAGGAGTAAACTCTCCCTCCCCCCTATCGGTGATGGCTCTGTTCTTGCTAATACTGTTGCAGATTTTTCCCAGGACAAGATCACCAAAATCAGTCAAACATTCGATCCTATTGAAATACCATCGGAGATCACTCTATCGGACAAAATAATTCCGATGTCGTCCTGCCAACCAACCACAAAGGAAGAGGTGACAAAAATTATCCTGTCTGGAAATTCAAAGTCCTGCCAATTGGACTCCATACCTACAGCAGTGTTGAAAGAAATGTTGATATTCTACTGCCAGTACTTACTTGCCTGGTGAATACCTCACTAAGCTCATCATATGTTCCGCCTCCTTTAAAATCTGCCATTGTTACTCCCGTCATTAAAAAACGCACGCTTGATCGCGAGGATACGGACAGTTTCAGTCCAGTCAGCAATCTTCCATATGTGTCCCAGTTAGCTGAAAAAGTGGTTGTTAGGCTACTCCTTGAGCATCTGGAGAAAAATAACTTATACAAACCCCACCAGTCGGCCTACAGGAAACACCATAGTACTGAGACAGCCCTCGTTAAAATAACGAACAATTTACAACGCGCATTGGACAAAAATCACTGCGTAATTTTAGTGATGTTGGACCAAAGTGGGGTATTTGACACTGTGCACCAGGATCTCTTGCTACATCGTCTTTCAGAAACTTTTGAAATTACTGGTTCGGCACATTCCCGGCTTGTATCTTTTTTTTAAAGGACGTACCCATCCAATCAGTGGTAATAAATGGTAAGTCTTCGGCAAGAAAGAACTTACTGACAGGTTTCCTTCAGGGCTCAGTATTGGGTCCGTCCATGTATCCGTTGAACATGTCCCGATATTTTCAATTGCTCAGCGACATAGATTTGAAGCACACATGTATGCTGACAACACACAGCTTTATATCTCGTGTGATCCAAAGAATGATGACGCTACGCTGATCAGATTAGAGGGTGCAATTTTTGAAATACGACAGTGGATGACAGGAAACCACTTAAAATTGAACGATGACAAAAAAAGAGTTTCTTATTATTGCTACAAAAAATACTGTAAGGTATCTGTCGCATATTAAGGAGATTAAAGTCGGAGCAACAAAGGTCTCTTAAAGTCTCTCTGTCCGTAATTTAGGTGCAGTTCTTGATTCAGAGTTGAACATGGTGCCACATATGAAGTGTTGTTAATAGGTCGTGTTACTCTTATCTCCCTCAGATTGCTCACATTCACCCGTTTTTTTACACACCGTTCCACAGCTACTTTAACCAACGCCCTTGTCACTTCCCGCCTAGATTATGTAAACAGCTTTTTTGGTAGGTTTACCTAAATGTTCAACTCGCAAATTACAACTTGTTCAGAACAATATTGCTCACATAGTTTGCATGAAGAAGAAGAGTGACCATGTTACACCATTTTTTAAATCACTTCACTGGCTTCCCATAGAGTAATGTGTTCAGTTCAAGGTTAATCTACTAACCTTCAAAGCATTGCATGGCCTTGCTCCAAATTGCATTTGTCACTAACTAACACTGTACAAACCCAGCCGATCCCTACGCTCATCATCACAAAGATTACTTAATGAAATAAGAGCGAATTACAAGAATGGTGATAGAGCACCAGTGTGTTTCAGTGTGTGCACCAAAACTATGGAATGCTTTTCCTATCTCTGTATGTGTTTCTAATTCTCTTTCTAGTTTTAAAACTGCTTTAAAGACCTATTATTTTAAAGTTGCTTTTAATGTTTAATTGGCTTTTACGGTTGTTCTGATAATCATTTATGGCTTTTGTTAAGCATTTTATTCTTACAATTATTATTTTACTTCAGTTTGTTTATGTTTTAATCGTATCATTCTTTCTTTTCGCCTTGCATTTTTTTTAACCTTTGAATAGTTTTGTATGTAAGTTTTTAATGTTTAATTGACGTTTTTACAATTTTTAACTGTAATCTATTGTGAAGTGCACTGAGCAGCTGTGCTGATTTTGGACTATATAAAAGCTCACTATTACTATCATTATTATTATTCATGATAAGGTGGTTTTCGGCAGTCAGATGTTCGCGGTAGGAACCTCTTCACATTATGGCTGCGGCAACGGCCAGGTCCTTCATCGAGTACGGTGGTGGGGGGTTAAAATGTGTGGCGACCGGATAACCTTGACGGTTTTGTTTGATGGACCTGAGGTGTTCAGTTACTCGGTCCGCGAGGCGACATTTGGTCTCTCCCTCTTAGGGACAATTGCAACGTCCACAAACTAAAGTGTAAACCACATTCGTGGAAGTACAAGTAAAGTGTTTGTTAATAGTGAATCTGTTGCCGTTAGGACCCAAAATGTTGATGAGCGTGTTCTTGCCAACGACTGGGCATGTGTTACATCTATTATGGTTTCAGGGGAATTTTTCTGTGGTGGTTTCTGTGGGCTGTAGTAGATGGGAAACCCGAACTAAATTATTAGCAATGCTCTTTCCAACTCTGAAGGTCGTAATGTGGGTTCGGGCAAAATGTCAAGGGTCGAAGGGGTCTTGCGGAAGGGTCTTTACATTTTTGTACATGGGCGTAGAGATGGGTGATATGAAATAACCAAAGGAATACGTAGATTGGTAGACATGTTGGTCTTTTTACTCAATGAATCTGCTCTGTTGGTACCTTGGATTTGATGGAGAGCGTTAGAGAGGATTTAAGTGGGATACAAGCGTTGCTCAAAGTAGGATACTATATTTTGGACCTGTCGAAAAATCAGAATATTCTGAGCAAATCCTTCTGGCCCTCAAAAGTTACGAGTATGGGATGGATTTGACACAGGATTTGAGGTGATTGGATGGATATAAAAGGTAGTTATGAGAATCAGTGGGTTTTATGCAAGTTTGACTTGGAAATGCAAGTTTGACTTAATTGTACGGTCGCAAGTTGATAATTGAAAGTCAAGGAAAGCCACTAAAGAGTCCGAAATACAACGTGTGTATTTCAAAAAAAGGACAGAAAGACTCTACTAACTGGATGAAAGATTCAAAATTTTGACGGATCCCTGGTGCTACTCCCTCAATATCATCAATATACCTTTTGTAAAAAAAGTTTCAGGAACAAGTTCTGTCAAGCGAAGGAAAGTAATTATATATATATATATATATATATATATGTATATATAATGATACAGCATGAGCCCGAAATTTTATCTGTGTTTCATAATTCTGTTTGTTGTGGTGAGTGTCATTATTATTTGTTTGGCTGGGAGGGTAACATCAGTCACTCTGAGAAAGATCGCCAAACAATAAAGTTAGAAGAGCTGGTCGCATGATTACTATTAAACAAACAGCTGGTGATACATATCCTGCCCTTTCGCTACCTAAATTATACTAAAATTACTAAAACGTGACCAACTAGCAGATCATCTGATTGCTCGTAGCGGTAGATTTAGACTACTAAAATTTGAGACTTAAACCCGGAACTCATTATCTTTAGATTCTCAAGGTATTTGTTGTAACAATAGTATTTTGAAACTTCAATCGTAGATTTGCACATTGTTTATGTAGCTGCTGTCTTTTGTTGTCTTTTGTTGCTTTTTTGCTTTTCGTATTTGCCTGTTTTAAGTTTTTATTTCCTCATTTCATTTCTTTCACTTTGGTGCTCTGTTTAGATTTTGTGCAACACGTTGTTATCTTTAACTCGATATTAAGTTTAATGTTTTGGTTTTACCATTTTGGGTTCTCCTCTGTTTCAAGAATGGCATTTGCAGTTGATATTCATTGATCAAGGAAATGATGTTCTGTTCTATTCTATCTTAGGAATGTGTTATCCCGGAAATGTTCACACCCAAAGGTGTATTGCACAGTTGTATTTAACAAATTACACTTTCTTTTTTACTCTTCCAGTCAACAAAAGAAGTTTAGTGTTCTTGTAATTGTCAATTTACTGCACGTCACCGTCATCACCAATGTAATCTGTCTGTTTTTATGTGATGTACCTTGGTCCCACGAGACTAAATTGTATCGCATTTACTGTGTAACAGCAGCTTATAGATAACAAAGAGCTCTTGTCAGGAATACTTTGACATGTAATATGTCATTCCGGGATCTCCTTAGAGCAATTTTCAAGCCTACAATATTACATGTTATAAAACACTTTATTGTAGGACATAAAAACTTGAGCAATGTCATCTTTTTGAATTTGACACCTGTGAGCGGTTTGGTCATTGCACTTTACAGGAAATAATCTATTGCTACACTATCACAAGACATTTTCATTTCCATTAACCATGATTTATGGATACAAATCGATAAGCAGTTTAAGATAAAGAAGCTAAGTAACTTCATTTAGAAGGAAGAAACGGCTTTACATAATGATATTCACTGCTTTGTAGCAGATGAATAATTTATTTAACCAAAATTTCACTCTTGGGCAACACCAACTTTACACTAACCTTTGTAATGCGAGACAAGTTTACAAAGAAAACCTATTGACAGAGTTTATTGGAGAGACAGAGAATTATGATGAATTTTGTCGTGCTATGTTGATGCAATGTATAAACAGAATATTTGCCTTTCCTTGAGGAAATAAATAATGTACTAAGGAAAACAGTGCACCTCACAAAAGGCACGTGTTTTCAAGTAAAAGCGAAGCTTAAACAATGCACATGATAATTAGAAGAATATCACACAACGGGGTGAGAAAAATGATGGAGACATATGCTAAGACGAATCAAGCGTGAAACTCTCTGACTAGAGGAAAACCGACTACAGATCTTAAGTTTCTTGTAATAAAAACTGTGTATCGTTCCAGGAGTATATTCTGTCAAATCTTATTATACAGATACATGCTCGATAAGAATAGAATACACACAGTCGTTCAGTAATAGGCATAGTCATGAAACAGTCCCATACATGAGGCATATCACCTTGCCTATCATTAAATGGTACTCCAATATCTGAAATAATCAAAACAAGTATCAACATACACACATTCCAAGTTGGTACCATCATTCTATAAAGCGAGGGGTGAATTGTCATGAGAAGCAGGTCCAAAATGCTTTAAGTAATCCAGTGAATAGTTTTGACACTCGTAGTAAAGGCTCTTAAAGAAGACTTTAAGAAGAATTTCGTGTAAACACAGGCTGCTGGTTACACGGCGAGAGAATTCGCAGGATCCGTTTTACTTCTTCCATGTACCGCTCTACCTAAAAATAGTACTATTTTATGAATTTGGTGAAATAGCAATATTAATCACTTTGGAGTAGAAGTGTGGCACTATTTAGGCTGTCCAAAGTTATTCGTCTTTTAGAAGGGAAAACATATTTTTCACTATAGTTGACCCAAATGTTACTTTTAAGCAAACAGCATGTGGTGTTACCTTTCCCTCCAGTGTTATTGTTTTACATGCTTGGTGGAGATAAAGTATGACAAAACTGGTTTACATTAAATTATGACAAAACTGGTTTACATCATTCGTTCATTCTAATCACGAAGCAATGTCAACATTGTCGAGAAATAAAGACATGTACGATCGACGCACCTTCATGAATATAGATTTGAAATGTGTAAAAAAGTTTAAGACGTATAACAGTCTAAAGTACGTCAATAACTAAAAGAAATAAAAACTTGAAAAGAATGCAACTGAAACTTCTCCATCAATGACTCTCAGAAATTTGTTATACAGTCACGATATGTATGAAGTATAGTCAGGCTTTTAACAGCTACCATGGCAAGGTTAGAAGCCATTGTTCAATAAATAGATGTTTTGTTGTTGTTATTAATATTATTATTGTTATTGTTATTGTTATTGTTATTGTTATTGTTATTGTTATCGTTATCGTTATCATTATTATTATTAGTATTGTTGTTGTTGTTGTTTTTATGGTGATGAGGATTGTTGTTATGGCGATGGTGATGGTGATGGTGTTGGTGATGACGATGACGATGACGATAACGACGACGATGACGATGATGATGGGTTAGGGGTTAGAGGTCAGGTTAGGGTTAGAGGTAGGGTCAGCGCTCAATGACAGGTTACACTTCGCATGTACCCAATTAGCACCTGGGTGGAGAGGAGCAATCGGAGTAAAGTGCCTTGCCCAAGGACACAATAAAGCAGTCAGACCAGGAGTCGACCCTGAAACCCTAGATTCCGAAGCCAAAGCTCTAACCACTTGGCCATCATGCCACGTTTGACCCCAATGACCCCGATGACCCCAGATGACCTTTAACTTCCACCTAAAAACAATAAGGTTTTTTCTAACAATAATACATCCACAAACTACATAAAAAATCAATCCAAGCTTACTAACTTGAGATATTGTGTTAACTAGGTTCTAAGAGTAAGACCCCCTAGCCCCAGATGATCTTCGACATCCACCAAAACAACGGGGTTCTTTTTCTCAACATTACAAATCTATATACCAAATATGAAAAATGTCTGTCAGTGCTATCTTGAGATATTGTGTATACAAGCCATTTACAAGGTTTGTGCAGTCTATCCTCCAGTGAACTCAGATGATCTTGACCTCCACCGAAAATGGTAGGGTTCTTCCACTCACCATAACAAATTTATATACCAAACATGAAAAGTGTGGGTCATTGCTATCTTGGGATATCGTGTTTACAAGCTAAATGTTACACACACATACATTAACGACATCACCATCGCATGGATTCCTTGCCTACCTTCGGCAAGGAATCAATAAATAGGTAAATAAATAAAAAATAAGTATTTAGAAGAAACATAGCAACTACCAACAAATCTACGCTTCTTTTGATTTAGGCTATAAAAGTATTGTAACATATCCCTTGCTTGCCTCTTAAATGGATAACTTAACCAAACTACCACGGGTAGGCTACCATCCCATCCTTTCTGTCACACATGTGGCAATTTATTCGTCAAAATAGATTTTGACCGAAATAAATACGAATGATATGTGAATAAAGACTGTATGTTGTGACGTGTATGTGTAAAATAGATTTCTTTTTTTTTCTACCCGTAATATGCACGTACACTCACATTACCACAAACACCTCACCAAGTACATAAAGGACACCACAGGGAGGCCATCAAAGCGACCTCCGATAAATTAGGAGGCATGGCCTCCAGAGGAAGAAAAATTGGTACCCCTACCCTCCTCAGGATGTCTTTGTATACTAAATGTTCCTTAATGGTTTTTGAGCAAGTTGGAAAACTAAAGTACGTAACACTTAAAGAAGAAATTACTATTACTGGGCATAATTATGCCACGTTCTCGGAAGCTTTTGGGTCAACACATCTTTTACCACGAACAATTACATGATTGGCTGAATAAATAAAGATCCCTCGATAAAAAACGAAAATATGCCACTCTCATACTTCTTTCTCTAAACACTTGAAGTGAGCCTCAAACAATAGAAATATCCAAAGCAAGAACTTAGACATTTTGCGCATTTTTTTTTAATTTCTTACTTACAGTTCACGTAACAATATCTGTCTCGTTTTTCGAAAGTAAAACACCTAATACAGGGTTCAGTGGAACAAATTTTGTGTGATAGTGGTACTCCTACATGGATCAGCCTGTTCGTCAAAGGAGGTTGTACTAACTACAGTATAAGTGACTCAAGTGGAATCTCTAATGCCTCCCTCTATGAATCAATCAATTCTGTCACTTATTATATACATAGGGATGACGTATATGCGTGATTACACAATCTACAGTTTGACAGAAACTGAAACACTCACTACGTAACGTTAACCACAATAAAAAATGCTTTGAGGTTTCGATGGTATGTTTTATTCCGCATAATGTCATCATGTCCCATTTCTTTCAGTAACTGGTCAAATGCTACCTTAACTTGTTTGGAGATACAGCTCTATTTATACTTGATGTTGGGAATGTTTGGGAAATTTTTGTTTTGACATGTGGTGATCTCAGATAACAACCTTGGGAATTTTACGGAATTTTTCCTTATAAACCTGGTGACCCCAGACAACCGTTGATCTCCACCATAAAGCAATACGTTTCTTGCCATCACCATAAGAAATCCACATACCAAGTATGAAATTTATTCAAGCTTACTACCTCATGATATCGTGTTTACAATGTTTTCAGAGTTTGACTCCCGGTAACCCCAGATGACCTTTGAACTCTACCAATACAATAGAATTTTTTTCTCTTACCATGATGCACCTACATACTGGGTATGAAATTTATCCAAGTTCCTATCTCCACATATCGTGTTAATAAATTTTCAATTTCACCTCCGTCGACCCTAAGTTACATTTGACCTCTACCAAAAACAACAGGGTTGTTCCTCTTACCACAAGGCATCTACATAGTACGCAAAAAACTATCCAAGCTTTCTTCCTTGGGACATTGTGCTAACAAGATTTTCAGTTTGACCCCGGTGACCCAAGATGACTGTTTAACCCAACTAAAACAATATGATACTTCCTTTCAAAATGAGGCACCCACATAAGAAGTATAGAAACTGTCGATCTTTCCCTTCTTGAGATATCGTGTTAACGTGCTTAGTGTCACAAACACGCACACACATATACACACACCCATGCACCCATACACACACATTATCGCCCACGCCTTCAAGGGAGAGCTTTGCACTCCCGTGTTTGGAAGTCTACTCATATTTGCCCCCACACTTTTAGACGTCAAATCAAACATCAGTATGATTCCACTCATGCAAAAAAAAGTGTCTAAATACGTCATTAGCAGCACACAATGGAGTGAATACATAAAACTTATTCGTATACAGAATGTAACACCATTTTTATTAACATTTATCCCAATTTCAATGCAAGACAATTACGTTACAATATTACGTACAATGGTATCGTTGTATGGGTTGCTATCTAGTTGCTGGTCTCTATAATCAAGTTAGCACGATTTTCATCGGTGTTGGAACCCATGATCCATGTGAACGCTGCTCTCTACATGACACATTGCTCTGCCTAACAGTAAGTGCACTTTACTGACCATTTACTTCGTCCACAGATAAACTTAACAAATGTTATGGGGAAACAGGCCCCTCCCAACTTTTCAGACAGGCACAAAATTCAGTTTGTTGAAAATAGCATATAAGGTATAGCTTGTCAACAATAGCAGGGTTAGGGTGAGTTGAAATGAGTAATTTTCTAAATATTTGTTTGTCATATCCCCCATAATTACATCACACTCAATATCAAACCTTATTGCTGTCTCTTAACACAATCGACCGACTTGCAGCCGGAAGGTCGGGGGTTCGAATCCTGGCCGGGTCATACCAAAGACTTTAAAAATGGAACCTACTGCCATTGTGCTTGGTGCTCAGCATAAGCAATGGAGTAGAGAATAAAAGCCAGTGAGCCACAACTGGAAAGAAGGCCTTAGCCGGCCCGACTTAAACCAATTGGTTAGAAACTGAACCGTAAAACCTCATCTAACTAACTTAACACAATCGGTGTAACAATTGTTCTTGCACATCCCACTGATCTGACCTGATGACCGTGTGACGTTGTAGTGAATTACCGGCTAACAGTGCATTACACAACTACTACTGCCATTAAGGTAAATTCCTTGGGCATATATCCCTAAATATCTGAATATACGTTATCATCCCTAGTTTTGCAGGTACGCTATTGTGCTGATAACAATTCCGCAATCTTCAGTAGGTAAATTCATTAGGCTCATTGCAGGTTTCGTAAAGCGTATATTGTTGGACATTCTGCAAGACACAACACCTAGAACTTTCAAAACGCCTAGCGCGATATAGAACTTAAATGAGTTGCACGTTTATTTGACTTGCGACTTTACTTGAAGACAAATGACTTGCGACTTGACTTGGATATATTTGACTTTGCGACATTGAATGATGTTTTTCGTTGAGTGTGTCATGAATATGTTACCATAAAATTTTCTAAAAACAAAGGAAGGCTTTCCTTCATTTATTCGAGTGTGCATCGTGACGAGGGTAGAACGGCTATGGAAAAGAAAGGAGGTCGACGGGAAAAAAAGAATGCTGTATTGTAGCACAGACTGGAGCAACCATTTAAACGCACATAAGGCTAGCCACTTATTCAAACGCACGTAAAGTTAAGTGAGTGCATATCAGTGCTTCCAAACTTTTTCGGCTCATCGCCACTAACCATCAAACCAAAAGCACTGGAAAACGACATGATCGCATGGCAGCCCACGGTCCTCTCACCGTTCGCAAAGCATTCAGCTCTTCACCTGCGCTTGCGGATCTCATGAAGCATCATAATGACCATAGCCTTGTTCCGTTCACTGGAGACTTTTCCCGTCTCTTTATCGCAAAAGGGGTAATATTGTCACCGGGCAGGGAAATGTTCGAGCGCTTCGCGCGCATGTGCACACTCAGCACCGATTCCTTTGAGCTATCTGTATTGGACTTGAGATACCATCCACTGTAGTTGGTCATCATCGTAGATGGACATCACCGGATACAAAACATAATCTTCTGTGGTGCCCATATGTCACAATTTCTGTCTACGAGCCTGAATACTACAATGTTAACCCTGAGGTTGGTGGTACATTATCTATTCCACCAAACTGGTTCTTAAATGTGGACATACAAATATTTAAAATTTTGCATGAAAACAATTATTTCTGCTGACACAGATGCAAGTTAATCATAAGAATGGAACAATTATCACAATTTTGGATTTTAAGAAGCCGTCATTGCATTTTATTTACAAAATGACACTCCCCAGGTTGTGTTTCCAATTGGCTAAGAAGTCAATACACTTTGATAACACTAATGTAGAAAGATTTGCTTTCAACTACAGTAAAAAAGATACATTATAAAATATCCAGGCCCGTGGCCAGACAAGGTACTGACGGAGGGGGGGGGCGAAAAATTTTCCAGGGGGTCTTCGTCCCCCTAGACCCCCTTGACTACGTGCCTGAAAATATCATGTGCTATTTAAAAGTAACCGTTGAATAAGTCTACTTTTGATTTCTTGTTTCAGTCTTGAAGAAGTCTGAACCACTTCTGCCAACGGCGTGACCACCTTCAAGTCATTCGAAGGTGTCTTCGTTCAAAACAAATCTTGAAAAGTGTGCCACATTTAAATATGCTTTTACACAATAGCAGTGACAAGTTTAGTAACAATGTGAAGGAGATATTTTGAGAGTATGCAAGCTAAGTACCAACAGAAATCTGCACCCTCCAACATCAGGATTTCTTTAGTTCTATGGCTTTGTAAGAATGTGTCCTGAAAGATGCTATTTACAGGTCCCGGGTCTACAAAACTAATATGTTTGTTCCTATGTGAATAATACAGCTTGGAATTGTTCGGTGAAATTTTCAGGTAGATTCAGGTGTTTGGGCACCACATACTACCACTGAATTGTCAAATAACTCGAATGTTCAAAGAATGTTTTAGACAAAAGATGGTAGAACATGCTTACCATAAAATTATTGTAAGAGGGAATCTAGGTTTTCGTTGGCTTCTCAATGGTGTTAATTAAGGTTTTTCTAACGTCCACGGCACTACCTAGCCATCCACATGAACGGTTTCAATCTTCTGTGGGACATAACTAGCTGTTACTGTAGAGCAGAGGTGGGGAACTTCCGGCCCACGAGACCATTTGATCCTGCCAGTGAGGGAGTTAATAAATCTTAGAAACATATGGGATTCAATGAATGATCATTTGCACGAAGAATTTCTCACCATTTCCCCAATATTTTAAGTAAACCAATAGTGTAGTACTATGCCTACGTATGAAAAGCGTATACGCATAGACTGGGAATAGAACTTTAGTACTACTTGAGGCACAACGTTGCATCTTTGTGTGAAAGTTGGGCTACATGTTTTTGAATAGGAGTACAGTGTCACGACTGCCCTTATCCTACTTTGTGAGAGATATTTTTCTGGGTCTGGGTTTTGTTTCAGTGTATTTCTGAGGTAACTCTTTCATCGATCATAACGAGTGCTTATCGGTTTGCTTATATATTTGTTGTTACACATATAAACCTGCAATGCATTAAAATGGCTTACCTCATAGGCCTACAGATATCTGTACCTTCGATCAAGCGAAACCTGTCCTCACTTGTATTACATGGTTTTCTCGACTTGTTGCAGTTGTTAAATTAAAAGGAAATTTATGATTGTTGATGCGTCATGAAGAAAGTATCAATAACTAAGTTTGGGAGTAACTGGTGATAAAGGTAAGCCTCGTTAAAAATTCAAGTCATCATCGTGATTTTGAGCAAAGCTTAAACATTTCTTGTGTAAGCTTGGCGGTAAAGTTAATAACTTAACTGGGGATTACAAAAGTGCTGCATTTCAAATCTAAATAGTTCCACTGACACATTTGTAGTCAGATTGTCCGATTACTCTAACATTATTGCTATGGCAATATGGTATTATTGCTACTGCAAACTACCAGGTGATTAATATCACATCACTGTCGAAACTACTTGTTCCACACGCCCCTCCAATTCTACCAAGTCACAGT
This sequence comes from Holothuria glaberrima, assembly GCA_009936505.3. NCBI lineage: Eukaryota > Metazoa > Echinodermata > Holothuroidea > Aspidochirotida > Holothuriidae > Holothuria > Holothuria glaberrima. The sequence goes on along the minus strand of WURT03021024.1, from coordinate 255 downwards.
GAGGGGCGCCAGTTAGGGGGTAGGGGCCATCATCCTGTGTCGGGTAAGGCATGGCTTTCCCATTTCCGCAGGAGAAAATATTCAAATACCGTCTGATTGTCTTAGTGTCTAATTGGGGAGTCCGATGAAGGATAGGTAATCTTCGACTGTGCTCAGTAGCCCAGACTCTTTACTTTTTCTGCCCACCAAATGCGAATTTTAAATTTATTTATAATTGTTCTCAGAAAACCACGTGGACAACCCACGTGTCATTCG
>WURT03021013.1:0-15814 GCA_009936505.3 Holothuria glaberrima | reverse complement strand
AAAAGAATTGACAGGGCATTTCTTCTGCAACATTTTCAAAACATGCTGTATAACCTGTCTACACTGTGCAACAAACCGAAAACAAGCATGTTTTTGGATTTGTTGCCAGTTGATGTTTTAGAAATGTTTTGCAAATGTTGCTCGTGTAGACAGGCCTAAAAAGTTATGTCCATTGCAAAAGACTAAAACGTGCGCACGCAACTAAAGGTGCTAAATGTCTATAATCAGAAGTTAAGGGATTTGGGGATTTTGCCCCCTCCCAATGATAACTTCATATTTTTCAAAACATTTATGAAGGTAAGTACCGGAACAAGACATTGTGCTTATGTATATGTTCAGTCCTACAAACTATACTTTTCTTATACGGAAAATAATGAAACCGACGTATGACCGATATAGACGAAATATTTTTTTGGCTGTAGAGCGATACATGTGGGAAATTGATAGAATTAGGATACCGGACCCACCAGGTCACCGTAACAATTAGATTAAAGATAGCATTTGCGTCACAACGGGTGAAATGCTTGATCTTAGCGAGAACCCTACGCATATTTACAGATAAAACTCTTGTATTTTTCAAAAATTTTCCCACCTGTGAGTGTCATTCTCTGCACTAAACACCACGAACCGACGAACGTCTGTGCGGGGGACAGGACAGTCGTCTTGGGCGGTTTATTCCGTTCCAACAGGCGTATTTAACGTTCTTTCACATGAGGCAAAGTTGGGAACTAATTTGTACCTAGTAAATCTAAACGATTTGTCACCAACGTGCCGTCTCATATTACGGCATCTTGCTGGTCTCTCGGCTACAAGCAAGGGGTTAGGTTCAAGGGGACTCGGTTGCCCGTGAACATGTGTAACTATCACTTATAGAAACGATACGTCATTCCCACGACGTACTTCGACTGTATGTATACAAGTATACGGTCGCATCTGTCACTGTGTTGTTACAAATAAAGCAATGGCCGCTGTAGGATCGTAACACCTGGTGAACCCAGGTAACCTGAAGATGAGAGCCGGTAAGACGAGTCGAACTACCCATATACCATGCGGAGCCGAGGAATAGTTTACGCAAGCAAGTTCATGCCTTACAAATCAAATAGGCCCACCACCAACTATTTCAAGGAGAAATTGCACCTCCAGCCATGCAGGCTATAATGTCATACAGTGCACTAGAGGCTAGTCTCTGCTCACACCTTCCTTGCTTTACTCATCCAATAATGCTGTTGATCTACGAGAAAAAATAAGGTCAGCCACGCTGACTGATATGAAACGAAACTCCAAAGGTGTGTATACAGCGTCATATTACCATAATGCACGCTTAGCCTGCGAAGCTGTTCGTTGTGCACAGTGGTTGCCTACATTGAATTTTTAGTTATAATCAGTGAGGCACGATACCCTCTGGATAACACGTCTCCAACGTCCATCTTCACGGTGTGTGGGGGGGGGGGGTACTAGGAGTAACTGCTGAGTAAAGACTACTTCACCAGTTTACGGAGACGCTTAGTATCCTGCAACACCATGCGGTTCGGAATGGTGAGCCTGCTTCGCGGCTCTCTCTGGCATCCGCTTTCGCCCCTCCGATTAGTTTTTTTTTTTTTTTTTTGGTAGCGATGAACTGAACGAAAATATTCGCTAATATATCACTGGCTCCTGACACCAACTGATTTTAAGCACAGATGGTTCGATTACCCTGCCAACTGTACTGCTTTCTTCCAGAGTAAGTTTCTCTGATCCGCATTTATTGAGCGATTAACCCTGAACAGAATACCGAAACCTTGTTAATTTATGCTAAATTTATGGTTTTCTCAAGTGGTATTTCTTTATCCACATTGAGTTTTCACATGCACGGAGTGCATTGTAAAAGTGAAAAAAAAACATCACCACCACAACCATGAAATGAATTGCCAAGATAGTAGGCTAGTACCCACCCCTTCCCACATCCCCTACACTCATCATCAAACACTTTCTCACAGGTCCTCTACAGTAGCCTACACATCAAATACCTTCAAACACCAGTTGGCTTATACAAATGTTTCAGAGTACCGTTCCTTACTTCCATAGGCGTAGGAAGCTGTTCAAGACTGGGGGAATGAACCTTGTTTCGGATCGCCGTCCTGGGGCAGGGGTCTCAGGGGAGGGGGTGCCCCCTCCCCTTTGGAAAATTTTTTGATATTTGAGGGTCCTTAGATGCAATTTGGTGCATCATTCTGGAAAATTTTAAGGTACATTTGGACTTCTTGTAAATTTCAACATTTTATATCTCAGCGCCATGGGAATAAGCTATAAACATGATGGGGGTTGGTGAATGTGAGATTTAAATTCCAGCCAGGCTTATATATATATATATATATATATATTCTTGTACACTTGTAAACCAAGTTCATATTTCATCATTTATGACTTCTATTAAATATAAACGAACACAACATATACGCAGCACAGTATGGTCCATTTACATTGTGGGGTAAAGTAAGAGACCTCTATATAGACTGAGATGTTATCCTCTAATAGCAGCTGCCTGATATAAGTTACAATTTACTGTGATTGTAGAGATTTATGAACAAAAGACATGTTACTCCATAACATGACAGCTACCGGAAAGCTCGGTATCGTCACTGCATGCCGATATTGAAATATCCAATGTTGCTATTTGTCACGTACTTATTTAGAGTTCGTGGAAAAGCGATTATTCCCGCAAGACCGAAGATGCTCTCAAGAGCAAACTTAAACCGAACTCAGCAGCATTGATGTGCAGGATGGAGAGAGAAAATATTACCGAAGACGACAAACAACATTTTGTTTGGATTATACATTCATAAGAATAATCGGTGCGAAGTAACTTGCATACTGGCATGTCGTCGTAATTCCACACGGGAAATTACCTTATATCATGTCTTAACGTACTCGAGCTCTTAAAAGAGCGTGTAGTGTTTGCAAAAAATTAATACACAATGGAACAAAAGACTTCGGTACTACGGTACCCTAGGTAGACTAAATAGTGAGTCTGCAATGCGCGACGCCATGTGGCCTACAAGGTAAAAATTTAAATTGCTGTTCTTGCATGTACTCATAAAAGAAACTCAAAACCACGTGAAGAAATAATTTTGCTGCATACCATACGTAATTCATAAAGTCTACTCCAAAACCGGGTTACATATGGCCAACTCCCAACCATGAGAAGGAGACGGTGTAAGCTACCATCAGCGCTTCGCCAATGCCTGTACAGGGGGCGTATGACTCAAACGTTGGCTGTGCCCCGTGTCCCCCCCCCCCCATAAGATTTTGGATATCAAAAAAAGCACAAACACACCGTTTGTATATCGATCTGGACACAAGGCCCCACCGTCAATTTTTCAATCATGGGGCTAAAAATATATAAAATGATCTCTCTGAACTACATTTTTCGGCGCGCTTCGAGCCTTGTGTGAACTTTACAAAACCATCTCAGCTGTAAGTAATCTCCATTCAAAACAGTTCGCACATCTAATACCTTTTAGTCCAATTTTATGGTCGAAAATTGTTGAGATTGCGATTTTTGTTACTTTTTGAACGCACACCCAACAAACATATGAAGACAACTAACCTAACTAGCTCATCTCATAGGCTAATGTCCGTTTATTTTTAATACCGGTGCCTCAAAATTTGCAGGGGGAAGTGGATCTCCCGAATTTTTCGCCTTGGCGGAGCCAACCACACCTCATTTAGATGATAAAATGGTGACCTCTCCTGAAGGGGTATCAGCACTTGAACAAAATATTCATTAATACATGATACCAGAATTAAGCTGAACGCTTAGCGCGTACATCAGGGGTGTTCTCCACAGGCACTAGCCACCTCATTTCTCATTTATTGCTAAAGAAAACGCAGGAAATACATTTACCATAATCAGAATTTTAAGGCTCCCAAACCTAATAAATCACATACAAAGGGTTCTTTTTTCCAAATTTTACCACCGAAGCCACGGATCCGCCGCCATAAATGTACATTTGACGGATGCTCTAATGCGAAGACTCCCCTCAGTGGCAAACCAGGTAGTTGTCGACATAAATTTCTGCTGAGTAGTATTAGTTGGTGGATTTATCGTTTTAAAGCCCAATGCAAATGTTAACATGAACCATCATCCCCACTCACAACCCCTTCTCCCTTCCGAATGATTAAATCGTCAGCGCGATTAGGTTAACAAAGATTATCAAATTGTGATTTCTATTTTTGCAGTCCTCTTGGTGGGCATACAATGCCGTTTAGAGATATTTAAATGCTTCATTTTTTATGGACACAATTTTGTAATACCGTGCCTCCGGGGGTTCGCCCCTAAATTCGCACAGGAGCGTTGTACCAGGACCCTACCTGAGGGGCCCTAAGGTGCTACTGGACTCCTGTCTACATGGCCTGCGCTTCGCCTCTAGTTCAGCTCTGTCCTTCGGGTTGGCCGGTGTGCCCCTAAGAAGCCTTGAACGCGGTGCCCTCCCAGTGCCCCCTGCTTTCTACAAGTCTGGCGACACAACTGGCTTAGGTTATTTAGAAGCTTCACATTCTCCATTTGTAACTGGACATGTGTTCAATAGTTCAAAAGGATACAAATTATGTGCCAACTGCACTAAACTTAACTGATCGTGACAAGTACACCTTTGAGGCTGAAAAGGCGCTGATCCACAGGGGGCTTTCCCGGCTCCAGCTTCCCTTTTCGGCATCATTTCTTTCTTAAGACTATCCCAGCGCTGCTGTACAATATGTGTACGCTTATTTTGATTTAAGTTCTCAGATGCCAGGAAATATCATGTTAGTGTCTAAATGTCAAGTTTTCCCTAGACCCCTATCGAGTCTTCGAACACTTGACGCTCGTAGGTGTGAACTTCGCCCTTATGAAAATAGTTCCTACCCCCCCTCCCCCATCTTGTGAAAACTGGATCGCCCCTATTACTATAACGTGTGCAAAATGTCTTGTTGCCCGCCAGGCGGACGTGTATTGCTCCTGCACCCACACAGACTGCACTCGCAATACCAACGCGTTAGAGTATGTACAGTCCGTCAAAAAGAGGTACTTATTAGACACCTGTCGTGAAGGTAAAATGTCTCGGAGAAAATTCTGAAATTTGAAGGGACCCTTTCATGACCAGATGACTGTAAGGCCACCCTATAAGGGCTATAATTTCTTCAGCGTATGCTCAAATCAGGCCATGCCCGATACACAAGCCCATCTTCACACCGTACATAAGTCACCACAAGTGTATGGCTAATTGGGGTAATACCAATTTTTTAATAGGCCAATTGCCTTACCGTAATTGGGAAGATAATGAAAGACTGACGTTGCATTACAACACTTAAAATTACCATGGTATGCCTCATTGCATTGATATCAGTCTCGTGAAAAAGCGGACGGAAGAAAATGGTGTCGGAATGACCTCGTTACCCAAAGAGAATTCTGTGGTTAATTGAAGAAAACGAGTGATGTCTGATTAATGAAGCCGATTAATTAAACCGTGGAGATACCACATATTAAATATTGCGGTTTAGTGGCCGGAAAAGCGAATTTCGACATCGAATAAACGCGCCAATTTTGGATGCTTAAAGGGGAAGTGAAGTGCTCATGTTGAATTAATAAGACCACTCCCGTTAAGTAGTTATAAAGGTTCATTTCCACATGACTTCACCGCTCGGGACGGTAGATCTGACAACCACGTGTAACTACCATCAACAGATCAATATGTACGTTACAAGCTCGAATACTGTACAGTGCATATACAGTGCACGTGTACGCCTTGGTATGTACAAACCATGTGATGCCGTCCTATAATGATGTCATATGGAAGACCCCTATACCGGGATAATTCCCCTCAAGTTTCCATTCCCTGATTAAAGAAGTTTGTCCGATTTAAAAAGTTTGCTACAGGCACGTAGCCAAACGGCGGGGCTCCCGAATTGAACAGTTGAATATCTCACCTTGCCCAAACCATTTTTAAATCGACAACTCCAGTCAACCGGGAATAGAGCACCGTCCCCATTTTTCTGCCATAGGAGTGGAGGCGGGGAGGGGCTGGGGTAAAGCCTGCTGTCAAAAATATGGCCGGGCGAAAGTATGCTCTGCCCGCCTTTATTCAAGGATAAATACCCCTTATTTGTCACCTCTTAAAAATATCAAGATCTTGCGGTAATTTTCCTTAAATTTGCCCAGTATGTCGCCAAGATTGCATCTAAGGACCCTAAAATATTCAAAAAATCAATTTTGAGGGACACCCCTCCCCTAAGACCCTCAGGACGACGGTCTGAAACAAAGTTCATCCCCAGTTGAGAACAGCTTCATGCGCCTATATCTCCCGCCAAAATACAGCCTGACTAAGGTTATGGTGTAGCATTAAAGAACTCACTTTAAGAACTCAGTTTAAATTGTCTTCATAAGGACTACCCCCTCTTTATATTCCTACTGGTCAACTATTTTGGAGGTGACTGTCATCACTTTCTGCTTTTTGTAAACCCGGTCCTCCCACTCCCTCCTTCTGACTTCTCCTTCCACCCGAAGTAAGACCAGCATCATTATACTGGACCTTACCGCACTCAAATTGCTCAAACTACTTACCGGTACCAGATTTGTATAGTGCACGTGGGTGGGTAACATGCAGCAATATTACCGGCCACGTTATGTTAGCTGTCCAATTATGCGAATTCATATCTCGAACCTCGTGACTTTTTGTCGAGCCGTGTTTCTTTTCTTTCTTTTCTTTTTCTGCACGACGGATAGCCGATTACGGCCAATCAATTCTTGGATATTTTTGAAAGTAGCGCACACACTTTCAAAATAGAAAAGATTCTAATCAGAAGAAGCATGCACCGGAATCATGTCAAATATTTGACTAGATTTTGCTTGATAATTACTCGCATTTGTTCATTGATTAACCAAATCTAGAAAATTTTGAACTACATCTAGTCAAATATTTGACAAGATTCCGGGTTATTTCCTCATTGACTAGAACCCGTGGAGTTCTCAGAGTGTATTTTCCCTTCTAACTCTGATTTTGAAACAAAATTATAAAACTGAAATATTTCAAATTTTAAGAAGAGTCTCTCTTGCCTGAAGAAATTAGGCTGTGCACACAACTTTACTATGCTTCACAGAAGCATATGATTGGCCTTGTAGAACATCAGTGTATGGACGTTCCCCGTATAGTTAGTCTACTGTATTTACGATGGAACTTCACGGCTACCATATGACGTGTTCCACCGGAAACATTAAATTTTAATAGCGATCAACACTTTGGTCAGGAATCATAATTTCCGTGTTTTAAGAAGGAAAGAATCATTCAGCGGAAATTTGGCCGTTTGATAATGTTTCTTGAATATCCACTGAAGCTGATAGGAATTTGATGACACATAGAAGAGCTCAATTACTTTATAATATCCTTTGCTTACTTGTTAATTACTTACAGAGGATGTTTTTACATTGACTAAATCTTGAAGATAAGTATAATACTTCAGCAAGAACAGGGCAAAGTTATTAATTACATCAAATTGACGAAACTGAATCATACTTGATAACAGACCCTTAAACAACCTGAACAACCACGGACTTTGAGAATAATTTCATGCACTGTCGATGTTTTGTAGTTGACATGAGGACTCCAGAAGTGATTCGAGTAGGAAATGAGGCTATTCCCAATTTCCTGTAGAAACTCATTGAGGAGTTACTTCCCGTTGCGTATGCATAACAAGTGTGCCTTGAGAGAGTAGGAAATTGTTAAGTGATATCAAAACTGGCAGAGATCCACGGCGAGTGTCGAGCTACCCTTCGTAGCAGCGGTATTGTTTGCTTATACTCATGTTTAGCTCATACAAACCAATTGAGCTAGAAAGAAATCGCACGGCCAGTTATGCAGGCTATTTTCAAGGCAACTCTTTTGCATTTTCGACAGTTTAATGATGTTTAGTAACAATCTCTTTCATCTCGCGACTTGGAGCTTAAGCTTTCACACGGCAAAATGAGTTAGCTATAGTGTGTTACAACTTAAGGGTTTTCAGCTTTCATTTTGTTTTGTTATGCAAGAAAGGTTCTTAACCTAAATACCGTAGTTTTTGTAAAATATGCTATTCGGTTCCAATTTCTAGTTCTTGAGATATTATAGAAGATGAGTTATCACATTTTCTAACCTTTCAGGCGGGCATATGTGACATCGTAACCTCACATTAATTAGAGACCTAAAACTGGTTTGTTTTACCTTAAAGTAAAATAGTGACCTATTTTCTCCTCCATATTAATGCTTCTGTAATGTGAATGCATGACGGGCATGGAAGCTCATCGCCAAGGAGGGGGGGGGGGCTGCCCATAGAAAATAAAAAGTTTACATTGCCAATTTGCTTTAATAATCTTCTTTAATAAATCTCATCTACTTAAATTTTTCGACCCCCTCCCCTCCCGAAGCTATCTCACCCCCTTAAGTACCTTATCTGGCTACTCTCGGAGCCTGCAGACATCATAAGTTTAAAAACGTTACGAATTCTCCATAAGGGAACTCATGTCCTTATCTGTTTCAAGGTCAAAACAATAGATTAAATAATAATAATAACTCAAAGAATTGCCCAATGCTCATTAACAGAGCCGTATATACAGATATGGCTCTGCTCATTATTGTGCGGGGACGTCATCACTCCTGCTTGCTTCAAGTGTACTTCAGGATGTAAATGCAGTACTGGCCATTCGAGATATCTCGAGAACACACTGAGGAATCGAAGGAAAATTTCACCAGAAGGTATAAATTTCTTTCCTGTTTCACATTAATGATGGATTTTTTCTTTCTTAAATCCTTTCTTTGAAAGGCGTTCAATCCTCCCCTGAAGATCAGAAATCAAACTTGTCAACGTCCATGACTATACCATAATTTCCTAACGATACGAAATGACCAAAATTGTTATATCACTAAGGCACCCTGCAGGCCAACAAACCAGACAGTTAAATAATTGTTACGTAACGCATTGGATAAACAGGATTACAAAACTCTCTGCTGGAGAGTAATGAATGGAAATCGCAACTTGTTTCTTTAGAGATATGAAGTTTTAACCAAACGGCTGCTTGCAAATTCTAACAAGAATATTGTCCCTTGACAAACAACATTGTATTTACATTGAAGTTTCACTGATACTCACCACATGAGCTGAGCGACACGATACGTAAGCTCTGTCCACTTGGTGTTCCGTCTGACCCTGCACTTTGCATCCCCTCTTATACGTCTTGTCCCCCTACCTGTTATCTTTAATATTATTTTAATGTATTTTTAAACTCAACAGGACATTTAACATTAAAAAATTAAATTTGTCAGCTCAGCGTCAATACGTCCCAATCGTTTTAGTTAATGAAATCAAAATTTTGTCTCACTTAACTAATAAAATAGTGTCCGAATAACGCTTTTCCGTTAAAAATGTAAAGCTTGATCTATTGTCCTATCAGCCTATAATAACTTGTGCAGATTCTAAGCCATGTGGTTAAATTTTGAAATTCAGCTCTCCATTCCATCTCAGTCATGAGTCACTTTCTCGTGAAAATTAGCAGTTGGAATAAAATGAGATATAGCGATGTCGATGATATTAATTCCTGTAACTGTCTATACAACCAATGATGAAGGAAGATATTTTGAACACGGGGTGAGAGAAGGTACTTATATCGGAGAGGAAATCTTGATGAATTTTCACAAGAGTATCGAACTTGACAACGGTCAAAGGTCATTGCTGAATCTCTTCTTATTTGGTTGAGAGTTTACGTAGCACGTTGGCGATACTGATCCCCTGTTTTGACAAGCTTGCTGTGGCCTGTGGTATGATTAGTATTTCTCAAATGTCGGGCATGTTTACATTGAGTCAAGTTTGTTTCCGGGATGGCATCAATACAGCTGCTGCGTCTCATGACATCAGCCTATCTATCAGATGGGGACTAGCCAACCGTGACAACCACACTCGTCAATCGACGAGTGACAAACATCATGACGTCATGGAGAATCGATGTGCCTTCCAGGTTGAAAGCGTGAATTTATGACGGCGGCGACTACGGAACAAGACCACTTCACGGAATGGTTTACTCCGTTACTTAGGCCTAGAGAGCACGCCATACGATTTATTCCTCGATCATAGGACGGGCCTCTCGTGTTTGCGAATCCTTCATCATACGTGGAATGAACTATCAAAGCCCGCTCCGCAGACTGAAGAATATGTTTAAAACTTATTTCAGTTTGCACAGTATTAGCAGAAATTGCGACCTAACTGATGAAAAGTTACCGTTAGTGCAAAAAGTTACCAAGCACTCAGTCGCGACCTCAATCTTCAAATGCGGCTAACCTCACCTGCCTCCTACCCCCCCCCCCTTCGAATCCAAGATGTAATTGCTTCATACTCGCAGTATCGTTTCAGAATCACAAATAATGCCAAAAATGAAAAACGAAGATCAATATAAAGCTTTCTACACGCACTAGGTGCATTAAGGGAAAATAAAGCCCAGTTGGTCTACCATGGTCAGCTGGCACGGCCACGTCTTTAGCTGGCATAGTGCAACAGGCTTACCTAACACAGTTTTTTTAATCATAGTTGAGGTAAAGGCATGAGTAGAGCCTATTTGTCTTAATTATAGCTGCCTGTCTGATGGCCGTTCCGCAGTCCATTCGCCATAGCACACGAGTCCCATGTTTTGGGATGACGTGGAGCACTTACTTCACATGAGAAATTTTGCGGTGCTATGTCTACTGCAGACCGGGCTAATGACAGGTTTGCACTGCTGAACATAGCCCATGCTAATTTAGTATCTATGTTTTATCAGAAGGCCATTCCATTAACTCAGGGACCAGACAGAAGTTCGATTTCTTCACACCCCGTGTCTGTCTAACCAGGGAGTTGCTATTTCAAATAGCAACTCCCTGGCCTAACAGAGCTCTGTGTAGGAGGGAGAAACTTGAAGACCAGCTATGTGGGCCACTTTGCAAATGTCACACTATTTTACTTTGTGTACAAATTAACCAAAACAAAAGCTAAGAACAATACAGCGACGTAGGATGGGTCTATTAAAAAGAATTCGAAGTAAAAAGTTTTGTCCGAAGCATTCCATCCCGGCCGGAAGCCGAATTTTTGGCAGGAGTGACCCTGTTTGCCTTAAGGTCCGAATAAAGACTTTTGTTCCAAAATTAGGCTACCAGCAGCATGACTGTGAAATTGACAGTTGTCACCCTGCGTGAGGTGAGACTTCTGGAAACTTAAAGAGGCCGCAGCAATGGTCATTTATAAACCACACACAGCTATCTGCAAACACTTGATCAGTTTGTTTACTTGGAAACACCAAATATCTTTTTCAAGAACAATTATACTGAATCTTTGAGTATAGTTGATTGCAGTTTCCATTTTTTTTTATTATCGCGGAGTATGCAGATTTTCTCATGTTGAAAACTAAATTTTTTTTTTTCACAAAATCCTCATTTCATATTTTGATCGGATAATTTTTTAGTCGAACTTTCTTATGTGCACGATTCTGTTTAAAAGTACGATTTTTAGTTTAGACGAAGCTCATCTTCAGCAGACCCATAGGTGTAGTAGGCGGAGGTGGTGGGAGGGATGGGGAGCTTTAGCCGCCGTCAAAAATATGGAAGACGGAAGTAAGAAGCTTCCGTCCCCAAGAACAAAACGCCTTTATTTGTTTCATTTGTAAAAATGATAAAATTGCGCAGTACTTTTATTTAAAATTTGACAAAACCTCAACACAACCACAGTGTTTCATTATCTTTGCATGTTATTACCATATCAACGAGTAAGCCTAGCTTAAGTGTCCAGAAAAATAATATTGTGAAAGTGTGGCATTCTTGAACCTTTTTCGAAAGAATACTTTCCTAAAGAGGGTGAAAATATTTTTAATTAGTCTGTAGCAACAGAAACTGGCCTGTAACTAAGGGTGATTAGCGGAGCGGGCAATCCTCCTCTCCATGGAAGGTTCCGCTCAGGTCAACTCATAAATTAACTTCAAAATTTCAATATGCTGAACCCAGGAAGCTAGGAATCCTTAATTATTCAAAGTTTTTCTTAGCTCGATCAGGGAGTTGCTAAATAGCAGCTCACAGGCTCGATGTAATCCCCACCTTAGACATCACCTTCCATTCCGGCGTTCACGTCATAAGTAATTCCAGTGTGACAAATTCTACCACTAGGTCCGTTTGAATGAAACAGTGTACCCGTCCGACAACCTGCTTACGTGCCTTCCAAAAATCACAAAAACATGAGGGGAAGAAGAGGGTGCCTTTAATGACGATCCATCACAGATGAGTCAATATAGAGGCAAACGAGCGGTCAATAACCGGTGAAGCGATAAATATGCTAAGCTTTAATTTTGACTGTTTGATTGTTTTGATTCAGTGATGGAAAAAATTGGATTCTTATGTACATTTTGATTCTCTTTCTACAAACTATCGCCTTCGGGGGTAGCGAAGAATCCATCGACTGGGGTTTTGGTGGGATGACCTTTCCCTTACACGACCTACTTTTCTTTATCAAGCAGGTGCGTATTATGTAATGAAATGTGATTTTCAGTTTCGTCTGTTTTCTGAGGGCTATTATTAGATTATCTTATGTCTTCTTCAGTGCACCTTCCACAACGGTACCTTGGAACTACTACGTTACGACTTACCGTCACTACATACAGGTATGCTGCAGCGCGGGTCCTGGGTCAAACAAGAGGGAAGGGACCTCAATTTGTGCATGAAGTTACCACCTCGAAGGGCGAAACCTGAATGTGAGAGCTCTAAAAAGGGGACTGGGGATCCTGAAGGTAAAATAAAGTACTGTGAGATGCTACTTCATATGGCATCTCGCAATTAATAAATAATGTAAATACACAAAAGTTGGTAAGTAATCGTTTCGGAAAAAGAAAATAATGGCGAAAAGGTGTGGGGTAGCTAGGCAGGGGAAGCCCCCATGCATATATGCCTACTGTGTTGTGAAGCTATGGGGAGTGGTCGACTTGCGACACCTGTTCTAGTAGTCATCGAAGCTCCAAACAATTCAATCCAGCATAAAGTTATACGGACGTTATAACTTACTTCTTCCGCTGTACCGACCCAATGTGTTCAATATAATTCTGCAAAACAAAACTCAGTTTGTTCACACCATGTATACCTGGTAAGCTAAGCAACGGATGTGTCATATTTAGTCTAACTGGAGGCAAAGTTAAGGGCACATGAAAACCCCATTAAATGGCAAATAGGCCTTTTTTCATAAAGGTTGTATCGTAGCCATGGGAAAGGGAAACGTGGTCTCTTAGTTGGGACACGGTACAGCACTAAACTTACGACAGAGGTAAATAAAAGACGAGTTGGGAAAATGTTTCACGCAATGCATCATGGGATTGGTCAAAAATAAAGTGAACCAATTACCTTTGCGGCAGGCTTAATTTTTCCCCACCGGGTTATGGGCAAAATCGAATTTTCAAAAAATTTGAAAATTGTTTCAAAATAGTGGTTAGGGTTAAATGGTTAGATTCTAGATTAGGGTTACGCGTCGTAAGGATATTTGGCAAGATCTTTCATAATCTGGCGTCATAATTACCAAAACAATGTAAAGAAACTGACAATTCTGGAGTAAGGGGCGTGTCCAATTTCCAAGAAGTTGATTGGTCCATTGCCATGATTTGCCTATAACCCGGTGGGGAAAAAATTGCCCTTGCGGCAGTTGTCGATTATGTACACCTCTTTCGGACTTACACCTGTCACTGGTATTACAAGCACAGACAAAGTTAGTGCAGGCATGGAAGTACCACCTCGGACTTCCATTGTGCAGGCGTAATACATGTCCGCAGGGCGGGCATGTACATCACACGCATTTGCACACAGGCGAAAAAGTAGTCACGGTACAGCTGACCTTGTAACCCCACCGGAAGTACCAAATTTCCCAACTTGACTACTGGCCACCGATTTTAAGAATATGTGCAGTTCTTGGGAGCAATTTCCCTTTAATGGCTTTTCTCGTTTCATGAAAAACAACGTCAGAAAAATGTTCGTCTTTTACATCAAGCAGACATACAAATAAATAAATAAATACAGACAGACAGACAGACAGACAGACTGTCAGACAGACAGAAAAAGGTAAATTTACCCTTAATCCTAGTGCCTTCGAATTGCAGGTTTTCACAACTACAATTTGCCAAACTTCATCGACGCTACGCTAACCGTAAAGTTGGGGGCGCTATCTTTATTCTGCAAATTTTTTTTTTCTCACAAAATTTGCCTTCACTGGATCCTTCGGGGAGGGGTTAATGTGTTTCTTTTATTCCTTTCGCCGATTCAATTACTCACGAAGAGACCGCACGGCCAGCTACGCAGGCTACTGTTCTGCTAGAAATTATTATTAAACATAAAAGTGGATAAATACAAAAGTGAAAAAGAATAGGGAAGAAAGAAATACAAGGTGTTCTATAGCCAGTGGAGCGTAGGAAGCTTCAGCCCATCGAAACGGAAAATACTAACGCACAGGGGCGGCAAACTGGTGTGTCGGAAGCCCGAGAGACCAACTACACAAGCTGAGTGTTCCTCTACAACGTAGGCCAATTATGGTAAAGAAGTCTCTCTGTTACATGTTGAAGAATGTTTCAAACTTCAGATGAATTCATGGTGGCGGTAACTGATAATAACTGCGAGTCAAGGAGGTCACGTTTCGGTCAAATAATACAGATATTTGGCGTGCGTTATTATATAATTTCTCTCGGGATTTGTAGCCTTTCTCTCCCGGTCTCGGAAAAAGTGGTCTTATTTAGTCGACGGCTGGAATTATGCAATTTTCTTATTACCTGAAGTTTTTATGACCTCAGCTGGGTATCAAATAGCCTATGTGTGGACTGTAAATACCGGTCTGCTTACAGGCAGATACCGCTATAATCTACCATGACAATTCAGACGGTCCATATTTGACCGTCGCATCTGGTCATGGCAGAAATTCTTTCAGGCGTCCTAGTTAGCTAACAAGGGATCGTAATGTCAGGAAGCTGTAAAAAAGCTGAACTGGTTTTTACGGTCTCAACCTATTGACACATCTGTGATCGAGAACTTCAAACAGCTGCTGCCTGTTAGGTTACTGACCTCGTATACAGTCCAACAGTTAAAAGGTGTCGAAAATATGCGGATCAAGAGAAACCATCCACTCCGTCCTTATAAAAATTTAGAATGAGTGGATAGACGAGTAGCTGGCGATAGTACCGGACCTCCGGTATGTTACATGCACGTAAATTTACCTAGAAAGCAAACTGTTAATAATAATCATGATTTTTTTATGTTCATATATACATACTGTATTCCTTGACTGCTTGATCAGTCATATTTTGCATCGGGAAGTAACGATGATCTATAAGCAAAGACAGTCCGCTACGCGGGGTATACCGGGTATGAATCAACTGCGAACTGACAGGGCCAATGCAACAAGAGGGCCTGGCTTGTCTATTAAAACCCTGTACTTTGATTGCCTGCGTAGCGGCTTTTTTTTTTGCCTTCCGCCATACGGGGCTATAGCGATACGGTGTTGTTAAGCTAGGTCACTAGTTCCGTTTGAGTCAAACAATTGTAAGTTTCTGAAATTTTGCTCGCGAAAACCCGAAGCTAAATTCAACGGGAAATTATACAATTACCTAAACAAAAATTACGAAACCAAGAAAAATACTACTAAAGCGATTGAAGTGGGAATAGCACTGACTACCGACACCAAGACGAGTCGAGCAATAAGCAATCTTCTGTGATAGTCTAAAGCGCGGGTCACACTACAGCGATTTCGGATCGGATTACGATCCGATTTTTATGAGTTTTAGTTAATATCTTCT
>WURT03021002.1:0-15815 GCA_009936505.3 Holothuria glaberrima | reverse complement strand
ATGTATGTATGTATGTATGTATGTATGTATGTATGTATGTATGTATGTATGTATGTATGTATGTATGTATGTTTGTGACGCTTGGCTTGTAAACACGATATCGCAAGATTACAATGATGAATACTGTCATATTTGGAATAAAGAACCACCATATAGAGGAAGAACACTAATGTTTTTGGTGAAGGTCAAAGGTCATGTGAGGTCACCAGAGGTCATGAGTAAAAAATATGGTTTGCACGAAATTTCTAAGTGTGGCACGTGGATGCTTTTCATACTTGGTATGTGGATGTGTTATAGTCAGAAAATGAACCCTATTGGTTATGATAGAGGTCAAAGGTTATCTGCGGTAACCGAAGGTGAAAATGCGACATTCTTAAAAACTGCTTGTAAACACGATATCTCAAGATAACAGTGATGGACACCTTTCATACTTGGTATATAACTTTATCATATCGAGAAGAAGAATCTTATTGTTTTCTGTGGAGATCAGAGGGGGCGAAAGCCAAGTGCGAGGGACGTAATTTGGAGCATGTTTTCACTGTTTTAGCTACATTGTTGTTGAGTAATAAAATTTCAGTGGTTGATTTCATAAAGAGACTGACAAACAACAAAATGATGAACTCTAAAGACTTCAGAGATTTAGTGTGTTGCCATAGCAACGAATGTTAGTTAGCGCGAGGATCGGAATGGAAAAACCTTGGTGTCCATGCTTATCAAACATTTCTATGAAGATGACACATCGTCGTCGTCGTCGTCATCATCAAAATTTAGTAGGGGTTTAAACTAATCTACAACATGTATACCAAGTTTAATTATTTGTGATACTTACTGGGAGAGGTTTCAAAAATCTCAATGCTAACATAGGGTTTGGTGCAATTTTCAAAAAGAGGAAGCGCGAGGGACGGAATGCGAGGAACGGAATTTTTGTCCATGCTAATGGAATTAAGGTAAAGCTGTTTGATGTCCACATTGTTTATTGCAAAGCTCCCATTTTTCTGAAATTCCCAGTCAAAAAAAAGATTAAATATTTTATTAGCCAATTCAGAGACATACATAACTTTGGTGAAGGACAGGGTGGTCGGGTGGGGATGGGATTAAAGGGGGTAAATGCACACTATTTGGAGCTTATGAGGCTTATTCTATGGTTCTACTGTAGATGAGAGGGGAGGAAGAGATTGACCAATTGTATACCTATTTTTTAATCTCTTATCCGATTCCTAATAAAAAGCTAAAATTTTCTCAGATTGCCCCATAAAAAAGGACCATTTAACCCACATACTTATCCAATCCAGATGTTACCCCCATCTTTACAGTACACGGCTGCAATGTGAGAAACAAATTCAACGAAATTTACCTTGATTTGTTAATCTATAAGCCCTGTTTAGCTCACTAATCACTACTACTGGACAGTCCCATCAGCTATGAAGTATCATTGTCTTTAGATATACCCACTATAGTGGTGTCCTTTCTACCTCACAGGATACTTGCCCCAAGATGCCCTTGTTTTATTGCCAGCCGAATGTCGTCTAGCATTTTTTTCTAGTCTCATTTCTTCACCTCTTTTTTGGAGATCTAACGGCTGCATGGCTAGTGACATTCAATGGTAAATGGGACTGTCCAATAGCAGTACCTACTATAATTGGTTAGCTGGAGCATTATGTGCTTGGCATTAAATTTATGCATAGTAGTGTCAGTAATACAAAATTTCAACAATAAATTGAAATTTTTGATCCATAACTTTAAAAAACTGTCTTTAAATCTATACTGTCAACTCAAATTCAATGAAGCAGTTAAGAATATTTAAACCCATGCCGCGAATAACGGCTTACTACTGATGAAGTTGCTTTCATATAAAATATGAGCGAGACAACAAAAACCGGTCTAGCTTGGTCATAAGAACCAACTTTCAAAATATTCACCCACGGAAGGTTTTAATAAATGTTGCACAAATTAATTTGAATTCCTGTCACATTTGATAAAAATGAGTCAAACATCCCCAAAATGTTTTTATTCTTGCTTTTAAATATGTGTTGCTATAGCAACGTGCATAACCTTAGATACATCTAAATTGTATCATGCAGATTTGTTGCAGTCTGTATATTGAATGAAGTAGTAAAATTTCCTGATAATAACACATTTACACTAGGACGAATGACAACGTACATGCATCTTATTCCGTCCCACGCACAAACAGGCATTGCCACTACATGTAAGTTGAGTCAACCGAATTCCGTCCCTCGAACAAATTCCGTTTCTCGCACTAAATTCCGTCCCTCGCGAAAAGTTCCGTCACTGATAACACCCCTTTAAAATTGTTTCTGTAAACATAGTTTTTAGTTTCCATATTCACAACAGGTGTTAAGGTCAGAAAATATTTGATACTTTGGAGATTTTCACACAAAGGCTATTGTGTCAATACTTCTTCTAAAAACAAAACTTTTGTTTCAACAAACGCGGGGGACGGAATTGGGAACCGATTCTGCCCATTAACCTTATTGTCGCCACAACATTTTAGGAACATTTTTATGCCGTTAAATGTCTTTGTTTCTGGACAGCAAAGTACAGAAAAAGAAAAATTTCTTCATGCACTGAACTTTCTTCATGCACATAGGGAAGTAATTTTAATAAAATTCCGTCCCTTGCGCATGGTGAAATACATTTTGCATTTTGAACTTGTCTCTACCAAAAACAAAGCAAATTTTCCAATTTTTTTTGTTGTTGATTTAGTAAAATCATTTGGTACTCTAGTAAACCAAAAGTGAAGCACTTCCATAAAAGAACCTTTATTTTTTTTACCAATTCTGGCTTTTACCCAAGGGCATTTTAGGTCATCAGAGGTCAAAAGCCAAATACCTTGAAAAATACGATATTTCAAGACAGGGATGTTGAATAATTTTTAAACTTGGTATATAGATTTGTTATCTTATGAGAAAAAAGACCCCGTGGGTGTGTTGGAGGTCGATGGCTATCTGAGATCATCAGAGGTAAAACTACGAAACCTTTGAAAACTAAATAGTGGGCCAAGTTGCGTCTGGCGTTTCGCTACTAAGGAAAAATTATGGCTGAAGTTTTATAACATTCCAAAGATGTAATTATGGACAACAAGATTTTTTCACAAACATAACAGTAATCATTCTTATTTTAATACCTAATTATGAACACGTGTAAAGCATGCTGTGACTATAGCTAGATCAGAAATACCATACGAGTAACGAGTTCGTTCGTGGCTTAGTAGAATAGTGCGCGGTTTCTTACACAGACGGCCCGGGCTCGAAATTCCCTTTAAGACACTTTCATTTTTTGTTATTCAATTTTGGTGGGGTTCAAACGTCGTGTGAGGTCAGCTGAGTTCAAATAGTGAAAAAAATCGTAAAAAGATACTGTCAAGAATTTGAGGGATGAACCTCAGCGCACTTAGGCACGCCCATCCTGCAAAGAATTACTATGCCTTTGGGTTTTCCGCGGTTTCTTCAGACAGTAGTATCTTTTGTCTTAGGCTATTTAATTAGCTGCAGGAACTTAGGAAGTTTGTGCATTTGCGCAGTCAGCCACCATAGTCCATCTATGCGTCCTAATGTTTTCCTTCAAGATGAAAACGTATTCACGTACAGTACGGTAGTGGTCACTCTGATCACTGTATAAGTGACTTTCATGCATTGGTTGATATGTCTAAGTAGGAAAACAGTGCCGCGCATCTTTAAGGGAGAGATATCAATGGTTGGTTCAGGGAGCTATTAAGAGAGCTCCCTGGTTGGTTTAAATAGTTCGTTTTCAAACCCAAAATATCATTTCCTAGACGTACAGGTAAGCAGTAAAATTCCAAGCATTAACCACACTGAATGCAAGAAATACAGTCACTGCTTTGGTATAATTGCTTTTTGATTCCCTGCCAAAGGCTGAAGGAATCTATGCAACCACGCTGGTGAGTGTATGAATGTGAGCGCCTAAGCTGTGTCTGGGATGCAACATGTATGTGTGCACTCACAAAGATGTCCTTAGAGGGTGGGGAGGCGGCCGCTCGAGCTCCACTCTCGCACGTTTTTCCTAGCTCACGCGCGGCTTGAAACTGGTGTAGCTGCCTGAAAATTCGGCCACTGCAATGAGAAGTCACGCGCGGCTGCACGTGCCTGCATTGGAGCGCAGCCCGCCCTTAACCGTAGCTCACCTCGCCTACTTCGCTGCTTTGCAATTCCCTTGCATTCCGTATCAGGTCCTTTCCTAGTATCCCGTAAGGCATTTCATGTATGTGAGAGTTTATGTGTGTTTCTGTCGCTTGGCTTGTAAACACAATGTTTCAAGATAGCAATGATGGATACTTTTTATACTTGGCATTTACATTTACCATATTAAGAGAAAAACCGCTATTGTTTTTGGTGGAGGTTAAAAGTCATTTAAGTTCGCTTGAGTTAATACACCGAAAACCTTGTAAACACGATATCTCTAGGTAGTACGGATACTTTTCATATTTGGCATGTGAATGCATTATATCGGAAAATGAACCCTATCTTTGATAGAAGTCAAAGGTTACCTGACGTCGTTGGAGGTGAAATCCGGAATTCTTAAAAAAGGCTAGTATACACAGAATCTTCAAATAGCAATGATGGACACCTTCACACTTGGTAAATAGTATTATTCTGAAAGATACCTATTGTTTTCAGTGGAGGTCAGAGGTCATTTGAAGTCTCCAGAGGTCAAAAACAGAAACACGTGAATAAAACATATTTAAAGATAGGGATGATAGATACTTTTTGTATCTAATAAATAGCTTTGTCATTTTAAAAGAAATGGAACCTATTGCTTTTGTTGGAGGTTAAAAAGGTTATCTGAGGTCACTAAAGGTGAGACATCGAAAATCTTGTAAACTAAATAGACTGTGGACGGTACTTCTGAATTGTGTCGTTTCCTGGCTTCCGAAAAGTTCGGGCTGAATTTCTCTACCATTCTAAAGACAAAACTATAAAGAACAACATATATATTTTCAATAACATCACTTACAGTTATCAGTAATGCTAATGCTAATTTTAATAACCAAAATTATGAACACGTGAGAAAGTTGATGTGACTATAAAATAATAAGAAATACCACACGTATAACCAGTTTATCCTGTAACTTTGATAATTACTGATTGAAAAGCGGTATTTTGAGAGGAGGCGAAAATTTATCCTGGGAACAAAAGCGTTCTCCATTTTTGCTTGTATATGTTCAGCTGTTTGGTGGGAAGGGAAACATTTTACTCCTTTGCTGCCCCACTCTGAGAAGAAATTTGGAAACAGCGGGTCGTTTATCAACGTTCCTGAAAAATGTATTTACTGTTTTTGATATTTCTCCTTTAGTATATGACCAGCTCTCAAAGAGAAAAATATGCCTCTATATGTATTGGTAAAGTACAGTTAAAGTTTCAAGAACGTGGGCAACAATTCGCTACAAGTAAAACGTCTTTCTTTCCGTACTACCAAAACAAGCAATAGAAGGCGACCTCTGACCAGTTTTGGTTTGTAACATTAATAATATCATCGTACTAACACCTTTTGCCAATAACCCTGAGACATTGCCAAATATATTGACTGATTCCAACGCATAGGGGGCATCTACACTGCAAAGGGGCATACAAAGAATTATTCTTCTATAGCTAGTAGTGCCACCTCAGTTTGATACTTTTGGGAGAACTGTAGAGGATTATCTCTTAGGCCTATTCCAAAAAGTATCAGAAAATTGATGTCAAGTTAGGCAAAAATTTGCGTCCAAAGTGGGCCAAAAATTCCCTATCCCACACCCCTCGGAAGCATCTTCATAAGGGAGCAAAATTGGGCTTTAGCAACGTCTCTTCGGCTCTGAGCCTTCAGGCGTTTAGTGCTTTTCGAACAGGAAGGATTCCAAGGGCCTCCACGGAACCTCCTATGGGGCACAGGAGGGACATCTAGGTGAGGGAAGTTTCAGAGGGAGCTATTTTCGGCCCCTGGACCCTTTCGTGTACTTCACAATAGAGATAGTAGAATTACGCCTTTAACTAACCTCTATCACTCAGTGCTCACCACGCTTAAACAGAAATCGTGATATTGTGGGAGACAGCTTGCGAAAGAATGAAAGAGAAGGGAGTGGCAAAAGCCAGGACTTACAAATGAAAAAGAGTCCTCGGGTGTTTCAGACTGCTGGTCACTTTTGCCTACGTTTTTACATTATACCTCAATCAAATAGTTTGATTTCTGAGTAAATATTTGGTCGTGCGAGTATTCTGCAGGCCTTTTACCTACACATGATGAAATGCCATTGAGACCCTGAGGCTTACAATAATGATTTCGAAAATCACATCTCTGAAAAAGTGTCCAATAAATACAGTCACCATGAACTAAATAAATGCCTTAATATTACGTTGATGTGAGTCATCACATAACTTTTATTACTAAATCAGAGAAGGGGCGGACTGAAGAGGAAATTTCTACCAGGAAATCTGAACCACAGGGGACCCCGACGCACGTGATTAAAATAACCAAAATCGCAATTAGCATACAATAGCAGTCAGTGGCCCAGTCAGAGTTTGGTGATTGCGGGGCACTTTAGGGGATGTTTTAAGCTCACCCCAGATACAAACAGAAAGACTGCTTAAACTGTGCATATTCGCATGGGGTAGTTTGGCACCCGGAGTGGACCCTCCCTTTGTCAACTTGTGCATGCGACGTCCTGGGGAAGGGGTCTAAAGGGAAGGTGCCCCGCCCCTTTGAGAAATTTTGTTCGTTTAGAATAGCTTAGACGCAAAATGGTGCCATTTTTGACAAATGTTCAAACTATTAATATATTCGCAAACTTTCACAACTGCTTTTGAGTGACTATAAAGGAAAGGTGTTGTCTAAGTGGAGGGGTAACCACTCTTTCCCTTGAAAAAATATTGTTAAAGTAATTTAGCTTAAATGCAGAATGCAAGAATCTTTGTCAAATGTGTGATAAATGCTATTCATGATATTTCATTACTCTAATATTCCCTACTGATGCGTAGTCACTGCAAAGGTCGAAGATGTACTTTTGTCGTTAAAGTGCTTTGGTCAGAATATTGTATTGTTGCCCTAATAATGGCTATAGATATTGAGTCTGTATATTGTGAAGAATGCGCGCGAAGCGCCCTGAATTTTGCGTTCAACATGCATTCCCATAACAAAAGTTGTAAATTTGCACTGAAACATCAAATTCCTAACAAAATAAATGGGCAAATCAGAGGACGAGTCTTCTGTCTAGTAGACCTAATTCGTATAAGCTTTCAATT
Source organism: Holothuria glaberrima (assembly GCA_009936505.3). Taxonomy (NCBI): domain Eukaryota; kingdom Metazoa; phylum Echinodermata; class Holothuroidea; order Aspidochirotida; family Holothuriidae; genus Holothuria; species Holothuria glaberrima. The sequence goes on along the minus strand of WURT03021002.1, from coordinate 8,559 downwards.
TTCATGAAACATGTCTTCCCCTGATTGTCACTACTTTGCGTTCTCAGCTTGCAATGTCCTGCTTCTTCATAGTTTCTCATATGCACACGAACAATCAGCGAAATTGTAAAAACCCTCATCTATTAATAATGTTAATATATTTGAGAGGGTATTGGTAGTAAAATAATATAATAATATTATATATATAATAATAATAATAATATTTACTAACTTTACATTTATCTACTGACCGTACTGCAACTATATGCCACACATGACAAGCTTAGCAATGCTTTAAATAGTAAGATGTCATACTTGAAAGGGTTTCCGGTTTTGACCATATAAGCTCAAATGATATCTGGACTCCACCAAAAGCAGAAAAAGTATCTGTCTTCATATAGCAAAACAAGGACATGCCAGCTGCGTAATAGTGTTATCTGGGGTGGGATATCAACCGGGACGAGCAAGAGACCTCACTGAGGGAAATGCCCGCGGGCATTGTATCTGTCTAAGACATCACGATGACATATCACTACATATCAATGGGAGCATGCCCCCAAATATGTTGAGGTCTCTGTATTGCTTCAAATGAAATTCTGCATTCGAATTAAGACAATTTTGTTTATGGGCATTGCCCTGATCCCCTATAAGGGACCTTCCACTTGAATTCCATGAGGAGTCCTATGGCAAACCCTTCACCCATACGCCCACAGATGTGTGCTTCGTGATGCCCCAGAGACTTAAATGTTGTGCCCCAGTGCTCCCACTTTGAAAATTCTGCCGACACCGCTGGCGAGAATATTTCTAACGTCTAGACGCAGTTGCTGGGAAATTGCTGTAATGACTGGCTCATGCTACTTAGAGCTGATCCACAGCTTCAGTGTCACTGCTTAAGGAGACATTACTACCTTTAAATAAAAAAATATGAACAGTGAATGCTTGGTTGCATTCAGGTGTAATGTTTACAAGGTAGCAGCATTACTCTCTTCCAGAACAAAGGCAGTGACACTAATAACCCTTAATTGCAAGATGGCAGCTTTTGGGAAATATATGACCACCAAGTAGCACTATTTTCTCACAATTTGGCAAAAGGGGCGGTGGAATGTTTCTCATAGCTTCCTAGCTTGGAAGGGACGCTAAAATAACAGAATAACATGGTAGTAGGGAAGTAATCAAGTAATCATACACTCCTGTTAACTTCAAGTAAAGCTTCAGTGGGAAATAAACGGCAAATATTTAAAATACTGTACATTGAAACTTGGATAAAATTTACATGGAATGTATAATGTAAGCTCCTCTTCAAAAATCAATGAAAATGTAAGATGTTGCTTGAAATCTCTGGTAGACTTTAGTTGTCTTTTGTTACATCTTTGGGGTTATTTTTATGTTATAAGGTAATTATTGTGCTTCTTGCCAACAATTTCGTCTTTTTTGTCTTAAATTAATTCTAATTCTTCTACAGCTACACCTGGATTACCATCACCTGTAACTTTAACACCACCAACGGTAACACATCCCCAGAAAGGCAAGCATAATAACCTTGATAACCTTGACTTTGTTTGCATAATTTGATAATGTGGTTACGCTGAACTATCATCTTCTCATCATTCGTGCCTGCTAAAGATATTGAAGACTACCAATCGCTTGTGCATGTTCCATTTATATTGCATAAAGTCGCAATACATGTTCACACAACAGAGGGTTACATTTCCCCATTTCCAGTATGGTATACAGTATCTTCGGGAGAGACTTGGTCAGATTTTCCAACTTTCACATCCTCCTCCTTACATGGAAGTCCTACAACTCCCTCACTCTCCTTCATAGTGACTTGTCTCGTTAGTACCAGTTCTACATATTCTCAGCCAATTATTGAGCGATACATTACTAAGACACCGATATACGACTGTTTCTAACTATAAACTCACCACCACCTCCAATCACAAATGTGGGAACGATTTCACACCTTCAATGAAAAGTAATCAAACGAAAGTTGTACACCACAATACAGTTTAATTCAGAGACAACAGTTTTTTATCGAATACAAACGGCGGTTTTAGGGTACTTAAGAAACTTTAAGTACATCAAGCCAAAGTTGTGGAAGCACTGTGACAGACTTAGGCCAGGGCTGATATCAGCCCTAGTTGGAAACACGCCTTAGTGTACATGAACAATGGGGAGACAACAAGTACAAGGAGATTCCCGGAAGGTACTGCAAATTCAACGTCATGTATCTCTGCAACGAAACAACATAAGTGATCTTTAAGTGGTCTTTCTAGCACTCCAAGCGGTACAATTCCTCACGTATTTCGCCAATTTCAATCTTTACTGGGGAACCTTCACCCAAGTTAACATCAGCCCCAATTTGAGGCAGAGATATCAAATAAAAGAAGATTTCAGTGGAGTAGTACAATGTCAAAAACCACTTCATTGGGGTCTTCAAAAGTTCAACCAAAAGAAGCGCTCACATTTACGCACGGTCCTTTTGTAAAATGGTAGTCCTTGAAGCACTTCATTAGTGTGTCTACCACTATTTGACCACAGGAAGATCTTCACGTCAACCCTATCTGCAGAAATAAGTACAATTGTAGCTTCATGTGTATCTTCAACAGGAGAGCCTGAAAGCAGTGTCACGTCTATTGATGGTCCTACAAGCAAATGGTAGTTCTGGAAGCACTGCCTTATCTCGTCTACTCCATTGACAAGTACAGGTCGTTCCAATAAATGCAGTACATTTTTACCTTCAAGTGTGTCTTTAACATAAGAACCTGAAAGAAGTACGACATTCACATATGTACTTTCGAGCACACCAAGAAGTAGTGTTGGAAAACTTCTGTAAGTGTCTCTTCTATTTCATTGCCTAGTGGGGAACCTGCACCTGTGTCAACCACGATCTTAGCTGGAAGTAAACTTCAATCTGAATGTACAACAGAAAAAATAAGCCAGCACAAGTATATTCTCTGAAGGTAGAACAACGGCAAGTGTGTCGTTAAGTAAAGTATCGCAACATAGTTCAACATTTACTCACAGTCCTTTAAGTACACCTACAGGAATCCATGCAAGTACTTCATTAATTGGCACAGCATCATAAGGCTCGTTCACATCCATATCTGGACCTTCACTTGCATCCTCATCAACCCTTGGTGGTCAAACACAATTTTCTACATCCTTAGTCAACTGAACACCAGTTTCTCTACGTGCTTCTTTCAAACCATCTTCAGGAAGATCAAAAACTTAAAAGGAATGCCCTTCGCCGGTATCCTCACTTCCATAGGATTTACCTGGGTCAACATGTCATCTCCATGGGGTTCAGCATCATCTTTCCCAGAAAAGAATCCAAACATGGGTAACCAGGGACATGACTGGTTCAATAACATCTTTTATCGTAACCTACATGCATTACACGTCAACAGCAAACTAGAATGTACCAACATACCTTTCCACCACAAACCTGACTTAACATTAGTCATACCACTGTCATGACATCATCCCTGACTCCAGCTTTTTCCCAACAATCACTTCCATTCCTAAAAGTCCTCCATCATCATCTAGTAAAAGCACATCATCTTCATGTAGGAGCAAACTCGCTAAAAATGACAAGTATATTGGATAAAGTCTTAACAGACTTGTTCATTTTTTCTCTAACAGATCTAACATTGGGATATCTTTTTTCATGAAGTGACTAGTATTAGTAAATGTTTTATGTGCGTGACTGCTTTACATGTTGTGTTAAAATACCATCCTTTCTTGTCCCTTTTCAACAGTTCAGAGATGCAATTACACAATTTGCAACTATTCTGATTGGCATAGTGATGAAGATTACCATAATTCGAGTATTACGAACACTACCTTCATAGAAACAGAACACTTGACTGACCTGGTTAATTACACAAATGATACGTGTCTGGAACCGCGAAATATTGAGTGTCGAGTTGTTGGTAATGAGACAGACTTCTCAGAAACTGGTCAAGAAGTCCACTGTGATGTGGAGCATGGCCTTACTTGCTCCTACCATGAGAAGGAATGTTCAGACTATGAAATAAGAGTTGAATGCTGTGAGGTCATTGAAGCACCATGTACAACCTTAGGAACTTCACCAACAGGTATGTATTTGCCTTGTATTCAAGTACATGTGCTACTATGAGTATCTTAAAACTATTTGTATGCTAACTGTAAAACATGTAGAACATAAAATTATTGAAAGAGTTGGGATAAGAAATATGCCACAAATGGTAATGTACTCGCTTTTGAGGGCAATAAGGTAGATTATTTGAAATACTGTCCAAAAATATTAACAGTTTAATGTATAACTTTGAACACTTTAGTGTTGGAAAGGACTCCATAGTTCTAAAAATGTAAGCAGATTTTCGAATTTTTATAAACACCTGCAAGAAAGAGATAGGATTTTTGTTACTAATATTTCTGTACATGCAACAGTATTTTATGTGGAGTAAGTAAACACCTGTAAATGATGTTTTTATCGTTATTTTAACAAAACTTGTTGTTCTGGAGTAATACTTTACAGATGACAAAGTAGGTGTTGTCGCCTAGTTTAAGGACAACCTTAACAGTTTCACTTGTCTCTATTAGTACCTCTGTTATGTATTTATTATACATGGTTGCTTTTCTGAACTGGATATGTATCACAACAAACAGGGACTACAACTATTGACCATAAAATTAGACCAGGGACATTACTTTGTTCGGTCATCTTTATATTTTGAAACTATGTATGAAGACGTGCAGCCTGGAGTATCAGCTCACCTTTTCTTCATCTCACCGTTGTGTTCCTTACCATAACCCAACCCTAATTCCATAAATGTCAAACTTAAAAGTGCTGTAATGTGGCAGTGTCAAACGTAGAACATTCACTATCTGACCATGCCATCCACATTATTAAGGATGGTTTCATGTGTCACTAAGCTTAATAGCACAGTGCAGTTTTCGATTATTAGTGATATACTTAAATTATCTGTTGATGTGTGTCACCTTGGAACGTTTTCTTTACATACAAGTTGCCCTGGTAATGAATGTCATAAAGAAAGATAGTATAGTAAGTTTACTTAATTTATCTCAACATATACAAAATTCAAGTTACCCACTGACAGTGGTCAGTCATCTTCCAGACATAAAATTAGCTGGCTAACCTTAGAAAAATAAAGACCAAACATTAAGTATTATCATTTAACCATGGTAATACCAGCGATTACCATACTGATACCGTGCTATTCATGGTATAATCGAGTGTCCTTTTATGCACAGAACTTCTACTGGATTTCATGGTACTCATTGTATCAAACTTGTAACACCATGAACACCTTAGTGGAGTACCATGGTAATACCATCGTGTCATGCATGTTTACAGATAAAAGAATGATCAGATATAACCATCATTCGTTTGTAGACCGTACTCATTTCGGTAGATGTGATTCAATTATACAACAGTGGTTCTTTCAAAGCAAAGTTACTTGTTTGGAGATATGAACATGAAATTCTGTGACTGTGGTCAAGCAGTAGGAATATATATTGCCTCTTTGCTGCAAAAGCGTGTTGGCAAGGTTCCTTTAATCTGCATCAATGAAATGCCTGATCCTTTGACGAACTGGAAATGAGAAAGTGTAGAGTCAATTTTTACAGCTAGTTTTAGTGTAACGGTTCCTTGTCTCTAACCAGAGTGTGTACAACTCCCTACTCTAACGCAACGCAACACAAACACAAATATATTAAAGTGTTTTTATTAGTTAGGGTGAGTGGTTGTAAAGATATGAGCATATGGCTACGGCAATAACACTCTCCCGTGAAATGTTAAGGCTGGGCTCATGATTTTATTGTTGAAAGAGCTATTTTTTATAGCACTGTTTGCCATGTAGAGAATTAGGACAGTTCTTGAACGCCACCAGGAACAACAGGAAGAACAACTTTCTTAAAGAAAACAATAGAACACGGTACAGAGACTACTGTAACTTCCAATTGACTATGACTTCTTCACAAACAGCGACGACTAGTCAGGAGGTAATTAACGTTCCTTCTAATGCAAATGTTACGTTGACCCAGCACAGTACTAAAACATCTATACCAACTACTGAAATGACTTCTGATATAAAATTATGTAAATCGCTTAGTTTCTACTCTAGTTAAAAGCGTTGAGAGTAAAATATTTTCTTACTCTATAGTGTGTTGATTAGAGACTTTCCATGCTTTTACCATAAGCTAGATGCCAAAAAAGCATTTAATATGAATTTCCCTCAATTAATAAATTGAGTTCTTAAAGTTATGTTCTTCATTCATCGTTCTTAAAGTTATAGTGACATGCCACCAAAAGAGCTGTGTTTGCTTTGTTGATAAAGAATTCAATCCCCCAGTGAAAGATTCGTCAAAATCATATCAATATCTTTTATCGTTTTTCAGATATACCTCTTCAAAGTTTAATGGTTTCTAAAGTAACTCATTGTCTATGGGAAAATGATGTAGGGTGTCGCACGGTGTTAAGATTTCTATTTTTGACTCTACATAAAATTATCTGTTAATTGTTGATCAGATAGTTTACAGTTTGGTAGGTGATATCATTATTTTGGCAGGGAAAAACAATTCTAAGTTCCATAATAAATCCCTCGGGAGGTAACAATGCTACAAGTGCCCTTAAGAGGAAGGTTGGAAAAACAAAGGCTAACATTACCATTTTTGGTATGTCGCATCTTTCACAAAATTTATTTTTTACAACAATTATTCAACTATAAAATTTGCATGTAACCAGACCTTTAAATACAGAGCTAAGTAAACATAATGATACAACATTTTCTTTCATTTTCTCATGTTAATCAGGAGCTCATACGCAACCTCTAGCGGGGGGGGGGCGTAGATTTGGGGGGCGGGAGGGACATGTCCCCTCCACTTTTTTGAGAGGAGAGGACACTAACACATTTGTCCCCCACTTTTTGTCACCTGAAACTAAAAAGTGATGTAACTAAAACACTACATGTAGGCGAGTAGTGGTGAAGATAAAGATATGCTCAGAAGGTATTCCACGTGGCCCTTTATCAGATCCGTAGGTAGTAAGTTCTGTCACAATTCTTTCTATAACTTCAAAAGATTTTCGCGCGCTTGGCGCGCTTTCATCTTCAGTTCTATCTAGCTGTAACGCCCGTCATTTCAAACATATTGGATTTATTCAACGTTAAAGTTTCCACAGATACTAGTCGTGATTGTAGAGGAACACGAAAATGTAACGTTACGAAGTTCTAGCCTCTTTTCCCTATCTGTTGGAAGATTCTTCCTTCAACCTCACCATCGTGGCAAACTTATGTTGTAAGAAAGAAAAAAAATTCAGTTTCGTTTAAGAGACTTAATGGGTAAGATGAAGAATGTACTCCCCGACGGAGACCGTGCAGTCGACCCATCAAATTTCTTGGTGTGCTCTTAATTATGGCAGATTCTCTTTTAAAAACCAAAACGTTTTCAACTTTTTTTTAATGAGAACAAAAATATTAAATCTTTTTCAATATAACCCCAATTTTTTCGGCGCGCTTCGCACGCCTTATAGTTTGTGGTCAACATCATTTCGGCAACCCATTGCATCTATCAGGGCTTAGAGTAGATGGAACCAGTCAATGCGCTTGGCCCCTATGTCGGCAAATCAAAGCACCACCCCTGACTGAGCCTGCAAGCAGTTTTTCCTTTGGATAATGAAGTATACCCCCAATGTTCATAGAACCCCATATATTAAAACATTTGGCCCCATTTTGCATCTGGTTACCCTCCTCTTATAGACTCCTCACCAGAACAGGAGAGAAGTTTTAGGGTCAGTTGTCCCCCCCCCCACTTCCAAAATCAAATCGACACCCCTGACCTCTAGAGAGGGTTTTGCTGCTCGAAGTCGAGTGTAATTAAGCATCCTGCCCAATCATTAATCATTGCTGTACTGGGAGTAACACCACTCTCCCCGCCTTTAATCTACAGCGACTTAAACCATGAAACAAACACGAGTGTCGGTCTGCCTGCCCATCCGTTTGCCTGTCTGTCTGTCCTTCCGTTGGTCATCTGTCTACATGTATACCTGCCTGCCTTAAGATATATTGAAAAACACGTACATTAAGTTATATGTCTAAATTTGTTTTAAATTAAAGTGAGGTAACGTCAGGTTTTAGCAGCCTTTTAAACACGGATATGGAAGTAGCGTGCTCACCCCATGTTTAAATTACAACAAAGATACAATTTGGTTTGGTTGAAAGTGGTACATCATGTCCTCTTTGCTTTTTTTCTCTCCATTAGAAATGATCTGCATTTGCTCTGGCTAAAAAATATTTTTATTTCATTTCATTTATTTGGTCTACACATGCCTGCGTGCGTGCGTGCGAACGTACGTACGTACATACATACATACATGCATACATACCTACCTGCCTACCTGCCGACCTGCCGGCCTGCCGGCCTGCCGGCCTGCCGGCCTGCCGGCCTGCCTGCCTGCCTACCTACCTACCTACATACATACATATATACATACATGCACGTACCCACGTTCAGTTCCTTGCGGGGTACTAGGAAAGGACCCGACAGGGAATGCGAGAGAATTCCACAGCAGCGAAG
>WURT03020991.1:0-15816 GCA_009936505.3 Holothuria glaberrima | reverse complement strand
AAACACCTGGAGGACAATAAGTTACTAAGTGATACACAGCATGGTTTTAGACAAGCCAGGTCATGCGTAACAAATTTATTAACGTATTGGAATGAGTTAACAAAGTATATAGATAGAGGAATACCGGTAGATGTGGTGTATCTTGACCTGCAGAAAGCATTTGACACGGTACCCCATAAGAGGTTGATTTCAAAAATTAAAGCACATGGAATGGATGGCAAAATTCTGGAGTGGATCAAAGAATGGTTATCCAACAGGAAGCAGAGAGTACGTTTAAATGGACAAAAATCACAGTGGAAGGAAGTCACAAGCTCAGTAGTGCAAGGGTCTGTTTTGGGTCCAGTTTGCTTTATTATTTATATGAACGATATGGATAAGGAAATTGAATCAACAACAAGTATGTTTGAAGACGATACAAAAATTATTACACCTTTACTACATGAGAGAGATATGGAAATTTTGCAATTGGATTTGGAAAGACTTGTGAACTGAACAAAAATGTGACAAATGAAGTTCAATGTAGACAAGTGCTCTGTATTAAACTTTAGATACAACAACCCAGGTATAAATATGTTATGGATGACAGGTATTTACAAAGTAAAGAAGAAGAGAAAGATTTAGGTGTTTAGGTGAATACAACAATGAAATTTAGTAAACAATGTGTAGAGTCAGTAAAAAAAGCAAACAGAGTGATTGGAATTATCAGGAGAAATTTTACAAACTTTGATAAGAATGTGCTTCTGAAGTTGTATAAATCTCTTGTTAGACCACATTTGGACTATGCAGTACAAGTATGGAAACCTTACCTAAAGAAAGACATCCATTTAATGGAAAGTGTACAAAGGAGAATGACAAGATTAATACCAGGAATGAAGGAAAAAAAACTTATGAGGAAAGATTGAAAGACCTGAATTTAATGTCACTAGAACAGAGACACATTAGACAAGACTTGCTTACTTTGTATAATATAGTCAATAAGAAGATGGTTATCGAACTGGATGGAATGACAGAAATCATTGGAAAGGAAAGAACAAGAGGTAACTCTTTTAAAATAAGACCCAAATATGCCAGATTAGAAACTAGAAGAAACTCATACTTTAACAGAATTTTGAAATTTTGGAATTAACTACCGGATGATGTCATAAAGAAAACAACTGTGAATGCCTTTAAAGAGGGACTGGGTCAGTATATGATCGTTAAGGGCCTTTGGCCTCGTATCATCAACTTAGCCAGCCTCAACCATATGGAAATAATCCTATATGGAGAGGATGGCGCGTTAAGGTAAATTCAAGGTAAATTTTGTAACGAAAAATTAAGAAATTGTACTATTTGGGTTCCCCCTTATTTCATGTCCGTTCTCATTCGCAAGTCAAGTTTTTCTATGTTTCACCAAGGCAATTTGCTACACATTCCATGAAGATAATAACATCTTATGTGGTCCTCATAGTGATATCACTGCTCAAACATACCGCCCGAGTCTCTATTTTCCCACGAAAAACGAAGAGATTACAATTTGCGTTTCCCTTACATAATATCCTTTCTTATTTTCAAGTGATAACTTTTTTCTGTTTACTACTGAGGAACTTGACTATCATTTTCATGAAGATGAGAACATCAGGCTGGCACTAGCGTACAAAGGGGGCCATGCCCCCGCACTGATGACGATTTTTTTCAGTTCCTAAAAATACATAAAATTTTAACACAAGTTTTACTTTAAAAAAGTAGCACATGTGGCACCAGATTATGTAAGGACACCTCATTAATTTTTCAAAAATTTTCAAAGCCCCTTATAGACCCCTCCCCCAGCCCGGCGATCACACAATATACTGCATGCCCCCCCCCCCGTGAGAGAAATCCTGGGTACGCCACTGCAGGCTGGTATGGTTCCAAAAGAGATACCACTCCTCAAAATTGTCCCATAGGGCAGTAAGACCAGAACCTGTACTTTTTAAAGTAAAATGGACAAAGTGAGGTTCAATCAATGAGACTGTTTGCTGAAGACACTTATGTGTTTTTTCACGATAATTATCGTATTAATCTTGTTTCAAAAGCTCAAAACGTTTTTGCTCAGCTCCAAACTTGGTTTGACTCTAACAAACATACCTTGCATCTAGTAAATCCTTTGTTTTTTCATTTTTCATTTGTAGGTAGCGTAGTGCTCAGTTTCGTCTTGATCATTTTATATTGAATGACAACAAAATTTGCAAAACAGCGTATACTAAATAACTTGGGTCGATAATCGACGATAAGCTTTCTTTTCAAACTCGCATGATGAACTTTGGATAGTCTCATCAAATACACTGGCTTTTCTTATCGTCTTAGAACTCAATTCCCCTCGGCGTTGCTTTTCACATGTATAATTCTCTTGTATACTCTAAGATATCTTACGGAATGGAAATTTACAGTGTGGCTAATGCCTCCATCTTGAAACCTTTACAAGTCCTTTACAATAGAATTCTGCCCAGAAAGCCCAAAGGCTTAGTGATTCCTTGCTGAAAGGTAATGATTTGTTGCACTTACTCGGTACATCCCTCAAATGAACACTTCTTGGCCTATTCATTATTCATTTTTTCACGATGTTTTCACATCTTGACCTCTGCTGACCTCATATGACCTTTGAACCATACCAAAAAGTGAATAACAGAAAGCAAAAAAAAGAAAAAAACCTGTCCTAGGAGTGAATCGGACCCGCGACCGTCTGGGTAAGCAGCCGAGCTCTATTTTTTTCTCTTTTATTCAAAGGCGAGCCCACTGGCCCACCCATTTAAAATCGTATTTAAAATATTTACATTGGTGATAGAACAATTTAGAGGTTCATACAGTCGTACGATCTTATAATTACAGACGATGGATTTCGAACATGAATATAAATATATCTAATTACCCACACATTTACACATTACCATAGTAAATTCAATAAAGGGAATAAGATAAACTGCAAGGTGTAAAAAACGAAAGTGTTGGAAGCTTACTGAATCTCAAAACTAATTACTCATCAAATATATACATATAACTACAATCCTCTTTACGTGCGATGATGATTGAAGTTTCACCTTGTTCAAATATGCCCCAAAATTTGTGAAGTTCCTGATTTTTACTATAATAATCTATGTAATAGATGAGGTTAACTTTCTTCTTTAGACTATTATGGTAGTACTTAGGAATATCAATGATGTAATGAATATAATCGCTATTTAAAATAGCAATTCTGGTATTCCAGATTACTTTCTTGTAAGCGTTTAGAAGAAAATCGATCAACACACTCTCGACGTTTTTCTTTGGTAAGTCAAGGCCAAGTGAAGTGGCTTTCTCCAAACACGGAACAGAAATAATGGTATTAACTTTGGAGGTCAGACTAGTCCACAAGCCGAGCTCTAATCCACTACGAAATCAAAGAACTCGTTCAGCCTATAGTATTTCTAATCATCCTATAGTTACAGCATCATTTACATGTGTTCATAATTAGGTAATTCAAACAAGAATTACTACTGTTACAGTTATGCTTATGAAAAAAAAATAAATGTTTTTCTCTATAATTTATTTTTGGAATGGTACAAAATTCATCCTTAACTTTTCGTTTGTAACCAAACACCGGACACAAGTTGGAGGTACCGTCCACTGTCTATTTAGTTTACAAGGTTTTCGTACTTTCACCTCAGATGACCTCAGATGACCTTCGACCTCCAAAACACCCGAAAAGGGTCTCTTTCTCTTAAAGTAACGCAGCTATATACCAAATATGAAAAGGATCTATTACCCCTGTCTTGATCATGTTTTTTCGAGGTTTTCGGTTTTTGACCTCTGATGACCTCAAATGACATTTGACATTCGCTGGAAACAATAGGGTTCTTCTTTTCAATATGATAAAGTTATATACCTAGCAGTGTTTTCTCTAAGAAATCATCCACTGGGTCAATATACTAAAAATAAGAAAATTTGGCTCACTAGAAAATTCACTTTAGTGAAACTGCGCATTCATAGGGCATGCGTTGTTGTTCACGCTGCGTCAACTTCAGGAACAAATATGAAACCCCCTTTTTCATTTTCACCACGAACATCAGTGCGTTAAATTAACAAATCATTGTGTTAAAATCGAGTCTTAGCGGCTTAGCGGAAACACTGATACCAAGTATAAAGATTGTCCATCACTGCTATCTTGAGATATCGTGTTTACAATCAGTTTTTAAAAATTTCGTATTTTCACCTCCCGTGACCTCAGATAACTTTTGATCTTTACCAAAATCAACAGGGTTCATCTTCTGACTATAAGTATAAAAAGTATAAAAAAGCACCCATTTTCCCTACCGAGAGATATCGTGTTTACAATATTGTTTTCGTTTTTCGACCTACGGTGACCTTTACCAAAAACAATGGAGATCTTCCATACACCAAGTATGAAAATTATCCATCATTACTATCTTGAGATATCGTATTTACAAGCTCGTTCGAGTGATTGCATAGATTCCCTTTGCCTTCAGCAAGGAATAGAAAACAATTACTTTTTAACCTGACACCGGCGTCATCCTACCAATGATCTGCACAGTAAACTAGGGTTCCTTAAGGTTAGCGACATTCATGGGTACTTTTATCTATAATTATATGAAGATAATACACTGTCTCGTGTTTTCGTGAATTGTTAACCCCAGAACGCTATAAATCGTACATAGAGTATTGCACTATTCTCAGTTACTGGGCACAATCCTAGACACGGAAAGCCCCTTTTGAATGATAATTTCTGTTTTTAACTATTAAATGGTCTTCCTTATGATATCAAGTTTTCTAAATCGTATGTAACTTTTAAAAGGAAACTTAAAGCTTATTTAATTGTAAATTACTATGCTTGAATCTTGAAAATATGCTTATTTTTACTTTCCCTCCTATTGCATATGTGATTGTTCTTGTTTCTTTCTTTTGAGGGCCAAGGTGGGTGGGTGGGTGGAAAAGGGGTGTTCATGCTAGTTTCTCTTTCTTTTTTTCTTCTTGTAAGGTCACAGGCTAGCTAAGATAAACATCTCATCGTTTTTCTAGTGTCCTGTTTATACTACACCATGTATTGTTTCTATATAACTATGTGTGTATGCATTGACAAAATAAATGAAATGTGGTATGAACTCTAAAACTTGACATGTTCTTATCGAACATTATCGATCAGACACATGCTCAGTTAATTTCTGTTACGAAAGATACGCTGGGCGCAGGCTATGCTAGCCTTTACATCCAGTGCTTGCGTTATTATAGTTACTGCTCACGTATGTTCTCCATTGACTTTCATGATGCTCCCCAATCGATACACATAATTTTGATTTTCATAAGGGTAGTAAAGTGGCAAATGCTGCGTCATTTCTGTTCCCCACGAATGTTCATGAACTAGAAATATCGATTTCTTCTTTAGTTTTCTATTTTTTGGGGTGCAAGTAGGGGCCCACGACCCTTGTTCCTCCCCTTGCGCCCGGCCTTGAATCCGCCGATGAAATGTGCACACATATTCTACCAGGGAGTTGCTAGCAAAGATATTATAAACATAGATACCAAACTCGTATACCTACATTGTTACGGAAATTGACTCCTCATGAAGACGCAACAATTGGGGCGGAAGTGTGGATTTGACATACGCTTTTCTATAGACCTTATACATTGACGTCACGCGAACGTCATTTTGGAGGAAACAATGAAGCACACGTGTGCGAACGGAGTTTACCAGCCCGGCGGACGTGTATTGCTCCTGCAGCCACACTGACTGCACTCGCAATACCAACGTTCGCGAACTTTAGCAAGAATTCTTCGTCAAACTGCGTAAAACTGTACGCTATTAACTATTCATATATACGATCATAACAAACAAGTATAAGTAGTCAACGAGAAAACGGCTAAAGCAAGTCTGATTACCATGCTGTTTCGAACGACAAATGTCAATGGGGTTTTAGTGTGTGATTTTGTTCGCTTCAAGCTCACACAATGTAGCCCCATTGACTTACTGTGTAAAAGTGAACGTTGCAGCTGAAGACTTTGCGTGCAATATGAATATTTCATATATTGAAACCAATTAACAGTCGAGAGGTAAAATCAAATTGGGCTCATGAATGTAGCGAAATTGGATGATCTCTGTTATTGTTCGCAGGTGTTAGAGTATGTACGTCAAAAGAGGAGTACATGTTCGACACCTGCTATGAAGGTAAGAACGGAGTAGATTTTTCCCGCACGTTTAGTAGACTTACGCGCATACAAATTGGTTGATAAATCAGCTGTGTGCATTGTTGGTGTTACTTGCAATGATACGCGCTTTTCCTCCAAACGACGGCGTTTTTTCTGCTCTTTGACATCATATGCATAAGGTCTATTCGGTAATGTGCGTATAAATAATAGGCACGCATTACAGAAAATGTTATTGTTAGAATAGAGTGACTTGCGTGTGCGCTGCATACGCGCAGATTCGGCGGAATACAATTCTCTGTGCTTTTTAGGCGGCATACTTGACGCACACTTTTGCGTGCTCGGAAAAAGAACGCGATAGTTTCTTTTCCGTTGTGAGCACGTAAGAAATTCAACGCGCATATAAAAGTTTGTCACTTGAAGATACCATAGAAACTGACCAATGAACGTCCATGAACGTGCAAACCAGTCATTGTGCGTTCATGTTCAAGCGTACTTATGTGGAATGCTGCAAAGAAGAAATAATTATTTTTAGTAAAGTGGAATTTCTTGAGGATTGGTACTTCTTAAATTAACAGTATTTCGAAATAGCAAGTATTAATACTTTTGAAAGACATTCATTTGTCTGTTGTTTTCAAAACGACTGAGCAGTGATCAGCACTTCCCGCACGATATTTTGGCTTCCATGACACAGTGGCGTAGCCGTGGAGAGGGAGGGGGCATTGCCCCCCAGAAATTTTTTGTAACACGTTCTTGCTCCCCCAAATAATTTCAAGCGATGTGTTAAAAAAAACACACACACAGGAAGAGTTTTCTTTAAAAGAAAAAAATACTTTACATTACATACGAACTTTGACAAATTTATATGATCAGCTTGGCAATAAATCAATTCAGCCAGTTGGTAGGTACGAACTTAACTGAAAATAATAGTAAGAAATGATGGTGTCTTGGTCTAATTGGTCGAAGCATAGCGTAAGCGCATGCATGCAGTATCAACATATACGTACCATAGTCGTGAAGAATGCAAATTGTACATACTGCTGCACGCTGCACTGCATGCGCTTCAGCACAGTAAGTGCATACAAAGCGTCGGGATAAATATATATATGTATTTTGGTTGCCCCCCCCCCCCTTGAGAAATGCCTTGCCCCCTAACAAAAGGAAGTCTGGCCACGCCACTGCTGCGCTATTGTGAGTTTTGAATCTTTCTTGCTTATAATATCTTTGGTTGCTAGAAACTCCCTGATTCAGCATGTCACACGAAACCAAACTGATCACTTTTCAAACCAGGACGTATATGATTCTGTGCTGAAAGAAAACAGTACATGAGAAGTTCTTTCAGTCAGCCTGAGGGTGTTGGGCGGTGTCGAAATGCCGTTTTGCATCGCGGAACGATATTGCAAAAAGTGCCTGAAATACCTTCAACTTCCTTTATTTTTGCAGAATGAGTACTTCAATTACTTTCCTACCACATACATATCTTAAATTGAACACATCATTTCAGCAACATGGTCCTAACTGTTCCCCAAAAAGTTTTTATAGGGTATTAAATTCGTAGGGTAATATCCTCCGCGGGGATTCCCCTTGAATTGGTGGTGTGTTACTTTAAATACCACGATAAGGTTACTCTTCAAGAGCGACACAATAGAAAGACCAAGAGGGCGACGGTGGCATAGAACGTTAGGTACACTAACTTTATGGGGTCCAGTGAGGTGTAACGATGTTAAGGTCTCCTGGACCCTATACTTATAGTGTACCTAATGTTCTAGCTGTGCCACCGTTGTGCGTGATGCTCCGCATAAGCAATGGAGTAAGGGAAAACAAGCCAGTGAGCCGCAACTGGAAAAAAGGCCGTGGCCTGCTCGACTTGAACCAATTGGTTGGAAACTGGGCCGTTAAACCTCATCTAACAAATAACAGCCACCGTCGTAGTGTCAGTGTCGGCATACTTTATAGAAAACGTTCATGCATGTTCGTCAAAAATTGAAAGTGCGCCCCGCTGAGGTACGCTCATAGGATTACAACTTGCACCACCACATGGGGATAGCTAATTTTGGAACCGATCGGACACGCGGTACAGTCTATGTGTGCGTGCGAAGGCACTATCGTGCATACAGTATGTATACCAAACGTCATGTGCCTCATCTAACTAGCTTCATTGTTTGTCCTTTAACAGAACATCGCCTGACGTCATACATAGGGTCTTTAGTCGGAACGCTATAACAAATCCGTGCTCTAGCATTGATAGCATCATTTCAATTGATCATAGCAGCACAGTCGATATAGGTATTTATTTTCATTCTAGTTTCCAGATGTGACATCACAGTAAACAGTTTCAATAGCTACCCTTCTTTTATTGACCTCCATATTCTTTCCTTAAAAGTACAAAATAACAGATAAAGTACTCGTTACCAGAGATTAAATTGGGTAAAAAATTAATACACTGAAACTTTTCGAAGGACACGAGAAGCAGCCTATTACCAACAAGAAAAAGCAAAAGTCTTACATCACAAAAACGTTAAATGTAACAGCAACACCTTATATTTACAGGGGTGTGGTACATTTTTCAGGGAGCTTAGCCGTTGTTGCTAGAGAAAAGCCCTTACTACCCTAGGAAATTTGCCTGATTCGCCGAAATCTGCCCAAAATATTTTACTGAATGGAACAGGGGGTGCTCCCCAGACTCCCGACTGGCACTCCTATGCATATATTCCACTGCCTTGATACATGGTTAACAGCAGATATAATCTGCATATATAGCGGTTCTCGATGGCTTCGATCTCTAAGCCAAAGGAAAAATTCGTCCTCTCAGCGAGCTGGTCTATTAAGGAACTACCACTTGTAAGAAGTCGGTCAGTGGTGCAATCATTATCCACGGAGTGATAAGATCTATACCCCGGGAGCGGACTCTGCAGTTTGCCCATCTTTTCTGCTTCCCAAATCACCGTTAGGGATATGACTGAACAAGGAATACGCCCTACAGCCTGCTACGTAGGCAACGAGGTCTTGTGATGATTGGGGAAAAAACATCTACATATTTCTTACGAAATCCATCAAGAGTGAATATCCCGTTGCAATCTGGTGAACCGACTTCAGAAAACTTTAGATGCTAGTTAATTTAAGCAGGGAGTCCTAACAACTCCCTGGCAAGCATCTTTGGTGAACCGTACAGTACCTGTCTTGCATAAAGCTCAGGTCACTTTAGAGCGATTTCAGATAGAATTACGGTCCGATTTTTGTGAGTTTTAGTTAATTCTTCTCCATCCCTGGTCGGAAAGAACCAAAAATTCAAAAATCTGCTATCCTGTGTAAATGTATGAATTGTATCAGAGGACTTCGAGAATGAAATGTTAACTAATTATTTCTTGACATCACATCGGCAGATAGCGTTTATCGGACACGCGTACAAAAATCGGATTGATGTTCGAACAAATACCGCTATGTTGAGCGGTATAAGTTATGTATAATGGTAGCAGAACAGTTTATCGTGAGACAAACTAGGATCAGTTATCGATAAAGCGTGACCATCCTTAGAACAAAGTCTGAATAAAAAAACTATTGGTCCGATTTAGAAAAATTCGGATCGGTTAGATTTGTTGGATGAGGTTTAACGGCCCAGTTTCCAACCAATTGGTTCAAGTCGAGCGGGCCACGGCCTTTTTTTCCAGTTTTGGCTCACTGGCTTGTTTTCCCTTACTCCATTGCTTATGCGGAGCATCACGCACAACGGCGGAAGGTTCCATTTTTAAAGTCTTTGGTATGACTCGACCTGGGAATCGAACCCGGGCCTCCCGCGTGAGAGGCGGATGCTCTACCACTAGACCAAACACGCGGTTGGGATCGGATTTCGGATTGAAAATCGCTGTAGTGTGACTCGCCCTTCAGGATAGGTCAATAGTCTACTGCTAGGCCGACTGTTGGTGAAATATGCTTCGAGATTGGTCAAAGTTGATTCCAAGTAGGGCAATTGAGCTGGCGAAAAATTATAACATACCTTTATTTGAGCTCTTCTGTGTATATCCTATAAGCCTGTAAAAGCGTCTATCCCAAGGAACATCTAAAACATTCAAAATTGTGAGGTATTTAATGAAGAACAGTGGCAAGTCTATAGCATCTATATAACCTGCTTTTTCTTTAAAAGTGTGCGTGTGGGGAGGGGGAACGTTCTGATCATGACCCTCATGCTTTGAAAAGCAGTGGAAGGGAATGACGGTGGGGTCAGTCAGAGGCGGGGTGGGAGGGGACAATGGTGTTTGTTGAGTTCTTTGAAGTAGTCACACATAATACTTCGATTCTGTCTAGCCATGCATGTACAACCTTTTCGTCCAACGGGTCACAATTTTTGGCGTTTTGGTGATCTATTGGGTGCGAGGTGCCTGAGAGAGGAGATTCCAGACTTTTAGCAAGTGGTACTTTTGGTACATTCAAAGCAGAGATTTGCTTACGAAAGAATGGGGAGGGCATGAATGGGGCAAAGTCTGGATTGTAACATCAGATCATAAGGAAGTTTTCAAGCATCCATGTCCTAGTGCGGGGACACTAAAATCTCCCTACGCGAGGGCCAAGGGTCTTCCTCCTTGGCAGCCTAAGGGCCCTTTCGGTCCAGTTGCAGTGTCTCTGTGGGTGATCAGAGGACGAAGCCTCCGAGACCTCTGGCGTATTATCATGTTCCGATAGAGTCTTGACCATCTTGAAAGTCATTGGACAGGGACTGTGTAGCCAATTTTGAAGTGTGGGGGGGGGACTTAACATCGAAGCGGCCCAATATGTTCAAGAATATAAAAGCCTGTCGTCTATCGTCACCGGGCGGCCCAAAATAACCACGGGAGAAAAAATGCTGGGCTTAAGCCCCGTAGCCCCCTTCCCCCCGTTTCCGCAATCCTTGTTGGATGCGCACTGAACGAAAATCTCATTTTGACCATTTTTGTAGCATAATTGGATGGCATCGACCTGAGACATATCGCTAACCGGTTCATTACAAAAAAAAAATGACTTTCTTCGAAACACATTCAAGCCCTTCAAGTTGTGGTCAATGGAAAGAACGTGTCATCTTAAATCTGATGTATTAAGATATGCAGTGGTGTTTAAGAGTTTACGAAGGCAACAATTTTTTTTACCGTGCAGACGTGAAGATTCGAATAGATTCTTCGATGTAGAATGTCGGTCAGTAACATTTTCCGCACATTTTTAAAGATACTTTTATGGCATTATTAAGTCCTCCCAATAAGGTTTGTTATTTCTATATAAGTAGATAGCTAGAAACGGGTATCATCAACGTTGCACCCTGTTTATATAAGGCTAACTGGGTCACGTAGTAAAGAACAGCATTGATAAGAGCAAATTCTCAAATTGCTCTCCCCCCCCCCCCCCTTGTTATCTTTTCATTCTTCAAGCGATAGGCGAAAAGAAAGATTCCAGATCAAAAAAAAAAAAAAAAAAAACTTTTCTCGGCGTCTATCCACGTCCACTTACTCTTCTAAAAATATTATTACCTTAATGGATAGGATTCGTTCTACAGTCTAATAGTATCGTTGAACGGTGGTTGTGATCTCTGACCTTGCGTTTTGATGAGGATCTAGTCTTGGTCAAGACCCTAGTACTAGCTAATACATACGTTCGCGACTATCGTAAGTGCGCCTCCTCTATACTGTTCAGAAATTCTAAGCTCTAGTACAGAGCTCAAAGTTTCTGAACAGTTTAGAGAGGGCGCACTTACGATAGTCGCGAACTTATGTACTAGCTAGTACTAGGGTCTTGACCAAGACTAATGAGGATCGCGCACTGCCAAGTACAAGACCTAGAAGGTGAGGAACACAGGATGTCAGAATAACAAAATCTTGTTCTGTATGAAACGTAATTTTTTCTTTTATTTCAACTTTCAGTGTACTTGATTCCTTATAGATTCTCAATCTGAAGAAAACAATGGAAAGGAAATTAATTATATTGGGAAGAAAGCTAACCGTATGATTTATCATGTAACTTTGTGTTTTGTGTATGTGTATGTCTGTGGGTGCGTGTTTGTTTGTCCGTGTGTACGTGTGGGCTCGCGTTCGTGTGAATGAATTGCTCAATACAGGAGTCTGGTGAGGGACACGATCCAGGGTTCCGGCTGTGGGAAAATTTTTTGCCTCCCCCCATCCCCAAACCGGATCTACGCCCCTCTCTGACCGTAATTCGGATAAATTACGGATGCGGATTCTCAAATGAGGGATGATGTTAGAGATTTCATGCAACGTGAACAATAGTAATGCCGCTCTAGCTATTTCCATGCTAAGTGACAATGGGACAAGTGAGCGATAATTGCCGCTTCGAAATACCGCTCCCTTGAGACTTTTTGGTTATGTTCTATCCAGGAGCTTTGTTTACAAATTTTTGAGGGGAATGACTTGCTCAAAAGGGACGCGTAAACACTGTTTAACCGACAACCCACTATCAGTTGACGCTTAGCGTATCAAGAACTCATGAAAATATTGCCCAAAATGCCCCTGATTGCCAGAATGGCACTTCCCAGGCCTCTCAGTAGCATCCTTGCAGTGTTCATGTTATTTTAGAAACATACATTTAAACAAAACTTCAATTCTGTTATTTCTTGCCGGAAGAAAATTGTGTATGTCAAGTTTTTTTCATTCTACCCATTCCCACACCATCAGAATGAACAACCTTGCACTAAGTTGTAGCCTACACTTTATATTTCCTGAAATATATAAAGCTAGGAAAATTTTAGTAGTTAGACCTGTGGTAACCTCGAATGACCTTCGACTTCCACCAAAAGACTAGGTGTCTTGAATTCAACGTAAGGTATGTGCATGCCAAGATCACTCCAGGTTACCCTTCTTGAAATCGTGTTTATGAGTTTTTCACAGTTTCACCTCCAGGGACCTCAGACTACCTGTAAACTTCACGTAAAACAATCCACATCCACAACTATCCACATGCTTAACGTGTTATCCAAGAAGGGCGGTTACTACCTTCATTAGATATCGTGTTCACGAGGTTCTTGTTTGACCTCGTGCATGACCCATAAAGAAAAAGTTCCGTATTCTCTTCGTTTTAGTGCGTTTTCTATAGCCATGCTTCCCCGGAAGCTGTTTATCTTATTTGCCATTTAGTACGGTTATACTTTACACTCTTGGGCGTGATTTGTACTTAGATCAGGCGGCTCCGTGGCAACTCCCTGGTTTCAGTCACCGAGGATAAAGCAATAGTTCCCTCCAGACAGGGGTGGTTTAGGCAATGTCAATCAAGCGTGTTTGTACTGGTAATTGGTCAGTTCTGGGAAGTGTTGAACGTGAACCAGCTCTGCCTGGTCGTCATGTCATTTAACAGACAAAGCTGTAGTGTAATATCGAGCCGTATATAATGTTATGTGTTTTGGGGAATAAAGCGATGGAAAAATAGCACCCGCTCTAAGTGGTTCCTGCCTACGCCATCTAGCTGTAAAGCTTGAAGCCAGTGGCGTAACCAGACTTTTTCATCGGGGGGGGGGGCTAAGTGTGGGGGGCAAGGAGTAATGACACTTTCTAAGCGAAGCGCCACCATCAATTGGCGCGTAGCGCACAGAGAAAATTTTTGATAAAAATACGTCTCAGATTGCAGGAAATGGCACTTCCCAGTCTCTCTGGCCTTGTGAGTTTCAGCTATTAGTATTCTTTATTTTTGTCTATGATATTTTTTTTATTTTTGATACCGTATTAATGTTTTCCTTCATTTGGCATCGCAAAATTTCGCCATAATAGGATATTTCTGGCCTCGCTTCCTTTCTCCCCTTTTTTATTTTTATTTTTTAAGCTCTGGAAAAATATGTGTTTGTGGGGGGGGGTAAGTTCCCCCTTTCCCCTGCATAATCCCGCCTATGCTTGACGCCCTGTAGATAGTGTTTCTCGCTCTCCGTTCTGTGTGGTTATAAGACTGCACGATGGATGGCGTACCAACCTGAGTACATGGCTACACTTTGGCCATACTCCGTAGTAGTTCCTCCATGCTTCGGCCTACACATTCGTAGCTACCAACTTCCAGTGATAGTTACGCTTTCTCCTTTGGGAAATCAAAATTAGCGATCAATTTACCTAGATGCATCTTCGACGCGTAATGAAGTCAAGTTACCATGCGTAGTGAAATATCCTGCAAGGTGAAAAGCATGAAGATGGCATTACGATTACGATTTACGTAGCCAGACTAACCAGCTGAAGAGGAATTATTGTTCTTGAGGAGGGAAGGGGGGGGGTTGAGCGATTTTTTTTTTCAGAAATGCTAAAAATGTGATCTTGTCTCTATCACGACGGAACCAAACATTTTCCGTTTAGTACGAAAAATGTATGTATAACCACATATCTGATGTTACAAAGAGTCAGGCGCAGATCCGGGGGGGGGGGAGGATTTAGCTCCCCGTCATCTTCCCTACCTTCCAACTCCATGGTTACCGGCTTAATTGGCAAGGCCACGCTTTAAAAATCCATGCAAAGGACATATAAATTGCCAAGTTGACGTTTATTAGGAAGAAATTTTGAGAGCAATGAGCCTTTAAAGGCAAGAATTATTTGAAGAAAAATGTGGCACTAAAGTCATACCGTATCAGTAACGTGAGGCTTTCTTACCGTTTCACTCAAAAGGCATCGACATTTCGTATGGTGTCTGGCTTTCTGATATTACCGAAATATCGAAATCTCAGGCTAGAGTTTTCAACAAGCCTCCATGCATGGCAGCAGCAGCCTGCTGGTGTACTGTTATCGTATCGTAAAGACGGAAATTGTAACCTAGCTAAAGATTGACAATTCTGATTAAATGGATTCGCCATACCTCGAGACTTTGTAAGAAAGCCAGAACACTCACTAATTATTAAAACTTAAGATTAAAAAGTTGTTGAATAAATTAAACTGCTGGAAATCCCAAAGACGAACCATCTTATAACTAAAGGCAAAGAATATGAAGACCAGGTCAACAACACGTCAGTTTCTTCAGAAATGTCAGTGTTTTAATTATTTTGTGTAAAGTACATGCTCTACATTTTGATATATCTTGTGTCAATCTTAAAACAAAAAATTCGGATGGATGCTTTACATCCCTGGTTTCATGCACTTCCTCCTAGGAGGCTCGTCCCAGAGAAGTCCTAAGCTTTAGCTGGAAGGAGCGTCCCACAGTAACAAAATGCAGCGCGCTGGAGGGTCACGTGCCGCGGAAATGTAATTGTATGGTTCAAGAATTAGTCTTATACACCCACATTGCTGATTGCGTGACCGACTATGTCTATTCTCCTTAATGAGTAACGCGTAGTTTTTAAGTGAGAGCTTTAGGAAACTAACCCACGCTCAGCAGGCTACACTGCGTACCGACTGCCAGACAACGACCGAAAGTTAACTGAGCGGCCAAACGGCGTGAACTTTTTGCACATTGCTGCTTCAGAAGGGCAGACTTCGAAAAAATTGCAAGAGGCTTTGTTGGGTTATTTACTGTGACTTTTAGTATTGTTTCATGGGACATATTTGCATCGGTACAAACAACGTTTTCGCCAAGGAAGTACCCAGCATTAATGTCAAAGTGCGGTGGGAAGTAATACTATTGAATAGTGACAATGACACGCATGATGCACTACAGGTAGCACACCACCAATTATTCTTCCATTGACTTACACACTAATTTGGGTCCATTTCGTGGCCCCTGGACCCTTGT
>WURT03020969.1:0-15818 GCA_009936505.3 Holothuria glaberrima | reverse complement strand
AATAAGTAACAAAAATATTGTCACATGATTGATAGGAGCCATTCCTGAACTAGTGTACCGGGGTACACTTCTTCAAACTGGGGGGACTGCATTTTCGCTTTAAAGAAAATAATTGGAATTAGTCCAAATTAACCCAATATCACTTTGGAATATCACCTAAAATATCATAAATCTTCTAGTAGTTTCCCTTTACAAGTAAATGTTTTCCTGCATAAATATTGCATACTGTTGGGTGGGGCCATGGGTTCTGCTGGGGGAAGCTGAAGGCTTAAGTCAGGTACATATGACACAAAATGACAGAAGGAAATGTAGATAGTTAGAAAGGGCCACAGACGTACTTTCGGCCTACCTTAGATTTAATACAAACAATTCAGTAAAGTGACGTGCCTAACAGAGATGAAACAATATTAATTTACATCAGTACACTTTACCTTTTAGACTTACAGAAGGTCGCCGGCCAACTCAAAAACTTATTACATCTTTTTGTTACTCTACGAAGAACACAACCCTTGACAAAAAAATGGCAAATGAGACCCACCTTGTTCCCTTGGCACAAACAAAACAAACCTTCCCTGGAATGAAGCACAATTACTACATAACCTCTTGAAATGAAGAATGTATTTGAAGTAGGAAACAGCCCCAACACAATTTCAAGCAACGGGAGGGCTCTTCATTACTTGTAACAAATAGCAGTTCAGCAACAAAAACACTGGCACATGATTAAAGGAAAATACATGCATACTAAATTAAATTAAAGACATATTAATTGGCTTTTCACAAGAGTCCCATGTGGAAGAGAATGAAATTCCAGATCATGCCATAAAGACCCTGTAGCAATACTCTTTTCCTAACTCAAGATATCTAATATTAAAAACTACTTATTGTTCTCACAAAATACCTCCAGTTCTCATCAAGGTCACAGAATGCTTTGTAAAGTGGGCACATTGCCTCAGATTTCTTTTGTTTTTCTTTATAAATCAATGTCCTATTTGTCCTGGAAATTTGATCGTTGGAATGTTTGAATGTCTTTCCATGTATTTAGCATAAATTTACACCATATGTACGGCATAACAAACAAAGTTGCTTAGTATTCCCTACAGCGGTGTTAATATCATAAAGGAATTCAATGCTTCATCAAATTAATGTTCCGCGATGACATCACAGATTTCCCATAATACACTTTATCCTGAGAAAAAATTGCATTTCTTTGAAAGTAAGTATCTTCCAAACACTACAAGCTATTGAGATGGGATTTTCACCTCCTAGAAGAAAAAAATTTACTGCATTTTTTGAATTCGTTGATTTTTGTCACTGGCAAATCCCTTTGATATATACCTGGGTATCCTCATTCATGAATGCCTCTCAAATCATGTGACAAAAGCTTTGGAACTGAATTTTTCCATTAATGCAAAATAAGCCCTTTGTTTACCTTGAGAATGCCACCTTTAGGTTCTGGAACATTACCACTAGAGATTTGTAACAGTAAGTTCATGTGTTAAAGTTTAAAGGGAAATGCAGTTCCCCCCAATTTGAAGTAGTGTACCCTGGTACACTAGTTCAGGAATGGCTCCAATCAATCATGTGACAATATTTTTGTTACTTATTTCCTAAAATATATGCAGAATAATTGGTTTACCCTCAATATTTAATGATTTTACACAGGAACATTATGAAAATACTTGTGAAAGAAATAAGAGATCTGTAAGATTTAGCAAATTTTTTAAAATAAACTTTGGGGGACTGTCTTCTCCCTTTAAGTTTAGGGAGACTGCATTATTCCCTCGAATCAGCCATTTAGGAATTACTCAGCATACAGGGTATACTTATAACTCCTATCTTAACCGTAACCCTAATTAGGTTGGAATTTTGGGGTGTAGACTGCATTTTTCCGTCTGTAAATTCTTGAAAAAGTAGACTTGCCAATTGCAGACAATCCTTGCTTACAGACATTTTGTGAATGATGAATCCGATGATTCCCTCACATTTAGGGGAACTTTAACGATTCTTTCACTGGCTGCAGTGACATTTTCAAATCAATTACGATGGTGGTCAGTCAGTTCATTGGCCTCATTTACAGCATTTCTGTGATCATTAACCTGATTAGAGTTTTAATAAGAAGCTCTCAGAGCTTAAACGCTGAAGCATTGGTGCTTAAAACCAAGCAATGTCACAAAACAATCAATTGGCCCAGTTTCATATCATATTGCCGTAACGCTGTGAAACCATATTAGGCAAAAAAGGGCAATTTTATGCCATTGCATTTCATTAGTGACTGTGCGTTTAGGATCTTTTGCAATAGGGTATATATATGAATATTCATTTTTAGATTCTTGGTAAACAGAGGATCTAGTTTATGTAAATAGTCAACTAGTGCTGGTTATTATTAGTCTGCTCCTCATGAGTATCCCATCATTCAGGCACATTAAAGGCCTGAAGGGATCTATAGCATCACCCCAATAGATTTAGAAATATGATTGATAATATCTCTTTAAGAAATACAGTTGGTGTCTGCATGTACTTAAATTGACATAAATGCAAACACTAGCTTTTAATTGGGTTGCACAATGATGACTTGTGCAGTCAGTCGTGTTCCCAGTTAAGCTCCTGTACAGTAATGTTTGGATATGGCTTGGAGCAAATTCAAAATCAGTGCATTGAGTACTGTAACTTTGCTTGGGAGCTGTACTAGACAGGTGTTTTTTTTTGTTTTTTTTTAAATATTGGAGGACAGAATAGAAGTAAACTTTAGTAGAGAGAATTTTTACTGTCCATGCAAGATTGTAGAGCCCTAAGTGTCTACTTGTTGATTGATTTTCCTGGCATGATCTTTCCCTCCTCCCCCTCCCTCCTTGACCTCCACTTTCTCCCCTCCACTTTGTCCCCTCCTTATCTCCCTCCTTCACTCTCCCCCCTCCTTATCACCTGAATTAGTCATCTGAGATTAGTCAAATTATCATCGGCTTTCATGACAGTAAAAAAGTAAGCAAGTAAAAGGCACCACAGTTTTAGAATTGTCACTGCAGTAAAAATTAATGATGCCAGGGGAGCATGCAGAACCAAATGGTGCTTATATTTGGCAGCATATGGTCTCAAACTGAATGTCTTCAAGCTATTTCTTACAAAGATTCATAAAAAACATCACACCTTGCTGTCACAGGATTCAAATTGTTCATTATTACTGCTTTATCGCCTGTTTATAGGAGAGGGGGTGTGGCAGTTTCAGTTTTCCCAAGTTTTTCGGCTAAGAATCTGCCAAATGTTGGACATAGTACTGACAAATTCCTTGGAGCAGAGCATTGGTAAATTATAAAAAATGTCTCAAAAAGCCAAAAATTTTTGGTATAAGAAGTTTTCCAGATCAAAAAATGTTAATTTTTTCACCAAACCACTACTTGATCAGAAAATGCCTGCCAGCAGTATTCCAGGTTGTCCTTCTTGGAGTGCCTCTATTTTATTTGCTTATTTTTGCCATTTATTGGGATCATTTAATAGAAAACAAACTAACATCTTATTTTTCCCCCTGGTGAGTAAACAGTTCCCTCATAATAAATAGATCAATTTGACTTACATAACAGGTCAAGCAAGTAGCTAATAACAAAGCTTGTTACAGAAAAATGTTAAAGCAATATACATTGTCACCCAGCGGTCACTTAATTTGCAGAACTCAAAGCTTAGACAGGTGGTTTTATCCCCCCAGATACAATCTCCCAATACAAACACACCTTCTTGCATGTTCGGGAGATGTTATGCCTGTTGAAACAGGTGACAGTGCTGATGGCTCTTTGTGATACCTGCGACATAATGAAATAAAGAAAATACAAGATGTATGGCATAAATATAGAAACACGTATGTGATGCCCTCCTGGTATCCTGCAGGGCAGAGCTTTGACTGTTCACACCTTCCTGGCTTTGAAGATCTCATGTATGCAATGGGAGACAGAAAGCCACCTTTGCAGACTACCTAATTCCTGGATGATTTGAGAATTCCATGGGTGGCAGGTTTTGAAGAAATGATGCATTCTTGAAAATTCAATAAAAAATAATATCAAATTGCCAGTAATTTGATGAAAGAATTAGCTCACATGATTGTGTGCCTTAAAAGATACCCTGAAAGAAAATGAATACCTTACGGATGTTCAAATTTTAAAAAAGGATATCAACTACTTTAGATTTTAGGAAACTGATACGTTCAATGTTGTACCAGGGAGTTGCTGTTTGACCTGGTTGTACGTAGCCTATTGTGGTCTCCTTAATCAAATTTGGGTTGACTGTCTTTCATTATATAGAATAGACATAGTAATAAAAGGATCAGTAGCATAGCCTAAGATGGTAACTTTACCCTAAAGATCCAATTATCTCAACTCAGATGATTAAAATTCTCTCAGGTAAGTTTACATCCTCTAGCCCATGTTCCATCTTTAAGAAAAAAAGAAATCTGCCAATGGCACCTCCTAGACAAAGCCTTTTTGTATCCAGTCCTACAACATCATACATGTAATTGAAGTTGACTGCTAGTATGATTAAAGGGAGAATGCAGTCACCCGAATCAGAGTAAGCATGCCCCGTCACTCTAGTTCATGAATGGCCTATTTTGATCATATGACAATATTTTTGTTAGTGAATTGTGAAATTCAAGGAGAATTTCTCCTTGCTTTACCTATTGTTTGTAGTAGTTCAAAACTGTCTTCAGAGATGCTTGTAATGCAATAAGAGGAGATTTGCAAGAGTTTGCTGATCTTTGAAAGCAAACTTTGGGGCAACTGCCTGTTGCCTTAAGCTACTATACACTCTATCACATTTCACTGATTTGCACAAGTCAGCTTTGACCAATCAGGATAGCATGTATTTGAAGTGGTTAGAATATAAGTTCATCGCAATGCAGTCACCAATTGTGAAGTTAGTCCTTGTGTTTGTGTTATGAGATTGAACAGAAATGAGTCCAAAAGAAAGAGATGAAGAAAACATAGGTTCTGGATCCAGTAACATATATATTTACAGAAATTATAGAAACGTAAAAGGTTGTCTCCTTGTTGACAGCATACAAGGCTGAGAAGTGACGCTGCACCACGTGCAGTCCTTTTATATTGACATAAATTTGCAATACGATTGGTCCACACATACGTGATAGTTTACAATTGTCCACACAGACACGTGATAGTTTACGATTGGTCCACACATACATATGATAGT
Organism: Holothuria glaberrima; assembly: GCA_009936505.3. Lineage (NCBI taxonomy): Eukaryota > Metazoa > Echinodermata > Holothuroidea > Aspidochirotida > Holothuriidae > Holothuria > Holothuria glaberrima. The sequence continues at coordinate 10,628 of WURT03020969.1, read as the reverse complement.
TTACAATCTGCATAAATACGAATATGCATGAATTACAGATAAATAAACATCATTAAGATTTCAATGTGAATAAACATCGCATTACAGTTTGGGGTTCCATATTAAAATAAAAAGAACTGTCCTTGAATGTACTTTGAACGAACAAAGAATGTGTGCAAAAAATATATTGTGAAGGACCCTAGCTTATCTCACATTACAGATCTGCAAAATGTTTATAATGATGCAAATGTAAAATAAAAAAGTCTTATAAGATGGTCAATTTTTGTGGAAATTTTGCAATTTCCATGATTTTATAACATTTTTCATCAAATGGATAGGTTGACATTTTTTATTTTCATTGTCCACTAAAAGTTATACATTTGTATAAGTGATGTCACCTTTTCTTCAATTTTACAGCCCTGCTATATTTCAACTTGAGATAACTGTCTGTCTCAAGAAATAAAATTTTAGTTACTTCTTATCCTGAGGCCATTTTAAACATGTGGCTTGTAACTTCAAATTATGAAATGCATCAGAAATTCCCATAACTGTCTAGAAAAGTTTGAAAATTTGGATGTAAAACAGGATGCAAGACTTAAGGTAAAGGATTTCATGACTGGTTGCTCGGATCAATTTTACTGGCATTAATAGCTGTACAGTCACACAGACTTGAATTTAAATACCAAGATATGACAAATGATGATCAATCATATTTTGTGATCATGTAACAAGGTTTGGTCGACCATGAATTGTCATGTAAAACAACCCACTGGGGACAGTTACACCCCCCACCTTATAATGGCATATGTATGTGGACACACAGTAAACCAATCTATAGGTAGATATTTTTTTTATTAGTTTCATGTACCTTTTAGTATGTTTAGGATATCCATTTAATAGAGGGCACTATGCACCTATTCAGTGTCATAGCTAGAAATTCATAACCAGGGGGGGGGGGCAGAGCACATTCTGAGGGGCCAAACTGTGCATGCGTAGCGAAGCACGAAGCCCAAAATGGGTGGGGTCCAGGGGATGGCTTAGAGTCCCTGGTGGGGTCCATGGGCAAAGCCCCGGTGGGGGTCCAGGGGCCAAAGCCCCCGGAAGCACCTGGGTTTTAGTATTTCAGAAGCCTCAGGAAAACTGTTTCAAATGGAAATGTAAGGGTGATTAAACTCTTCCTTTGACAAAGGAGAGAAACCCCCTCCTTAAACCCCTCCTGCACCCCTTTGCAGAAAGCCTGATATCTGGTAACTTGATATGTATACACATTGTAGGATGTTTGTATTGTGAAATATGATTAAAGATCTGTGTCAGAGGTTGCTCAGGGTCTTATTTCAGGTTTTGTGTGGGGTAAGGGGTTATAACCATCCTGGGAGATGGGATGTTTTTCTCCCCATTTGCAAAACTCTGTTTTATGTTAAGTACTTTTAATGCAAAATACAGGCCCATAACCATGGGGGAGGGGCACAAGGAAAGCTGCCCTGAAAATTTTTTGTCCCCTCTAGAAAGTTTCAGGTTAACTTGCCATTGGCTTAATACATGTTTACACATTTGTCCCACCTGAAATATTTTCTGCGCCCCCCCCCCTTCAGTACTTTGCCTGGCTACCGGCCTGGCAAAACGGTGCGACCGTATCTTTGGAAAAGACTTATTTTTATTTATAGGGGAGATAAAAGCAAATCATGGGGAGTAGGGTGGGGTGGGAGCAGTATGGACCCCGTTTGGCCCATAGAAGGAATATGTAGCTTATTTGATAGGTTTAAGTCTATTTTGGTTGGGTGACTGCAAAATTAAATCTCGTATCAGAGGTCCTCAACTAATATATGATTATGGTAAAACGAACATTATTGTGCTTGCTGTAGGCTTATTAATAGCAAGACTTTGTCAAAAAAAATTTTGTGGGGACACTGAGGGGAGTGTGACAATTTATATTTTCAAAAAGTGTTCAGGAGAAGCGAAAGTTATGGGAAATTTAAGGGTAGGTTAGGCATTTAGTTGGAGTCATCATCATTCTTTTATGCAAAAAGGGGCCAATTTGCATTTTACTTGTAGAATTACCATTTTAATGTGTGTTTGTGACTGCAGGCAACTCTTTAGGGACCTCTGGCTTCTTTTGGGAAGGCTTGACATACAGTATCACACAGAAATGGTAGTCAAAGTACACACCTGCTAAATAGGATTACCATGAAATATGGCCTTGTTGTTCTTTAAGTACAGAACCCAGTGCGGCATTGGAATACAGATCTTGAATATTTGAGAATTATTACTAGCATTCAGATGTTAGTGGACAAGAAGCAGTCAGCTTGTTGGATGTCAGTGCTAAAAGGCCTGTATACATAATCATACATTTGTCCATAAACATCTTACAAATGTTAAATACTTGTTGGGAAGATGAAACATGCAGCGAAAACTTTGAACACCTTCATAAATATTAGACATTGTTCAAATTTGTTTGAAAAGCAGTCCAAAGGATATGTTTGAACGTGAACATCAGATCAAACAAATGTATGGTGACATGTTTTAACAAATGTATGATCATTTAGATGGGTCTTAAAACCCTAGCAACAAGAAAGTTTTTTTGACCCCTGGCCTGCCTGAAATGCATTAAGGTTAAAAAAAAATATCATGGTCAAATCTGGTACATATTGTGCACACTGTTTTCAGCCAATCAGAGAAAGAGAACTCTATTTTATGATGTCATGGAAAGTCACGGATTTTTTGAAAAACCAGCCAAACTAAAGTAAAAGCCTTGGGAATTTGACTGCGGTCCAGGAGAATTGTGGATTTTTTTTTTTTTTTATAATTGGGTGTCATGTTGATGTACAAACTTGTGTTTTGGTAGTGGGACTAATTTTTCTCGGACGGATATTTTTGGATTTTCACTGAAAAATCTACCCTCAGTCCACAAGTTAAGGTGTTGTGAATCCATGCACCTTAAGAAGGCAATTTTTTAGAGATCAGGGGCCAATGGCCCAAATGCTCCTACCTCTTTTAGTGCTAGATGTGCCTTTTGCCATGTGTCTTTTAGATGTCACATTGACTCATAAGCTATGGTGGCCTGTTATTGATGAATTGTTAACTCAGCGTAACTCCTTCATACAGTATACCTAGTCGTGAAAAATTGTCACACTTGTCGAGGAATGAATAGGAAAATGTTTCGAGTCGGGGTACGTGACTGCATATGCCATTTTGAAATCATGATCAGCTGCGTAATGGTGCCGAAAGAAACTGCGAAAATGCCCTTGGCCTCAGGCAAACCCGTCCACAAGACAAGGATGATATCATTAAACCTCTTGCATGGTACATTAATGTTAATACTGCTTTATATGGTATTCATCATTTCTTTGCTGGTTAATTTCACAGTGATTTGTCATGTTCCTTTTTCCCGACATGACAAATTGCTTCTAGTCTGTTCCGTAAGGGCTACACATGACAATACCTGTGAGAAAGGATCTATAAATTGGCATTTAATAGCAAGCCTTTGGGCACATCTACCCGAACAAAAGTATAAAAATTAAAAGTCATTTCATCTCTCGTGTACATCTTGACAAGGATTATTATTTTGTTATGTCGAGAGAATGAGAAATTATGCCTGTAGCGTCTTTCCCAATGTCACATCTTTTCTTTTATAGAAATAGGAATGGGAATTCATGATCTTTAAAGAGTCTGCGAGAATTACGAAGCATGGTTCAGCTCAAAATTATTCCAGGCATGCTTGCCTGAAGTGACAGAAACTTGATATCTTCACAACAAAACAGACAATTATTACTCTATTTAAGTTAACTGCGCATATTGTAAACAATATTGCCCAATGACGTTGGGACAGCTTTAATATTAAAAAAACATATGGCTGGCATATATTTTATGGAACCTAAAATTTGAACTTCTCAGAAATAATTAGTATTTTATGATTTGATGATTAGATACACTAATACAATTTCTGGTCAGTATTTTTAAATTTTTCTGGAAGACTGCTAGCAACTTTCACTTCATGTGATTCGTGTAGCATTCTGTAAAATAGGGGTATCAGGGAATAATTAAGTACTGTTCATTTTGCATAGCAGTTTCAAGGATTTTTTTACTTCTTCAGTGTAACTCACTGAAAACCTTATGGTTATTCGCACCCAAACATGTATATCTTTGCATTTGTGTAGCATTTGAGCTAAATTGTATAGCACATTACGATGCAATACCCAGATAAATTGGATAGATTATTCCCTGGGTATGATGATCAACTTTTATTTGCCAAGAACTTGAAGCGAGTCAAACAGAAGAGACAATCAGTGCAGTAAGTGTGAAGAGTTGTAAAGCCCACCTCCATGGGGTAAGTTAGCACCCCCCCCCTACACACACAAGCCTGGCTTGTATGCTCATGGCATGTCAGCTTTGCCAATTTCAGGGCAGAAGCAACGGCAGAGGTGATAGTGTATAGTAGTCCAGGCATGAATTGTGGTAGAGCAGAATGTCAAGCAACTTCATTTAAAAGTCAGGATGGTGGTTCTTCCCATTTTATAGCCCCCCCCCCCCACCTAGAGAAATAGGAGCAATCCGGGAAAACTCTGGAATTCTGGTAGGACATTTCAGGTCCTTGAATGTCCATAAATGCATAAAAACAAGCAGCTCACTCTTCCAGACACTTCTTTTTTCTGCAGTCATGAAAGTGTCCATCATTTTCTTGAAAAAGTCATTATTTTTACGTACATATTCAAAAGCAAAGGGACCCTGTGAAAAAGTCGGTGGAAGCACCTTCAAAACGTGGGGTATATATCAGTCCTTTCTTCACAGGATCTCCATGTGTAGTATTCACTACTGGACATGTTCACATTCTGCTCAGAGTATTTAAAAGGTACATAGTAAATATTTAACAAGAGGAAACCTTAAAGGGAAAAGGCAGTCCCCCCCCCACCCAATTTGAGAAAGTGTACCCCGGTACACTAGTTCATGAAAGGCTCATATCAGTCATATGACAATGTTTTTGTTATTCATTTCTTAAATTTATGCAGAACAACTCCTTTGTTTACCTTCAATATTCAATGATTTTATCAGGAAACATTACAAAAAATACTTGTGTGAGAAATGAGGAGATCCGTAAGATTTAGCAAAGTTTTGAAAATAAACTCGGCATGACTGCCTCCTCCCTTTAATCTCTTACCAATTATACACTGTGCAAAAATCTTTTCATTTCTCTTTTGTAGGTATACAACAAAGGTTTCTATGGACCAAACCGGGTTTGGTTTTTGATTGGCTGGTATCCTGATAACTGGTACAAGAAACCAGACAGCAATATCAACTGTACTGGCGATAATCTTAAGGAAGCCTTAGAGGGCCATATCACCACGGAGGGTATGATGTTGAAGCCAGATGATTCACCATCAATATCAAATATGGTATGAATTCCCTTTTGTCATTTATATAACTGTTTTGTTCCAGATGGTTTTACACCAAAAAGCACATTTTTCTCTCCATTCAGACCTGTAGATCACCACAAAACCAATGATGGAACTTTCAAGCTGTAAAATGGCATTTGCCATTAACTGTCTTATATCTCAACTTACTCAAGTTTATGGTGAATCGGGCCCACTGTTTTTTCAGACATTTGTGTGTTCCTATAAGTCTCTGTATATTCCAACAAAGTCTGCATATATAGGCTTGTCCCACAGAAGTCCATGATCGCTTTGGTGTTGTAAAATAACTGCCCTTCAAGGCCCAAATTATTATAATTATTAAAGGCTATTTTCAGAACTGCTTTGGGAGGCTGTATATCCCTTTTAAGTTTCTTCATCAAAAGTTTGAAGTAAAAGTTTACTATTTGCTCAAAATGTCAGCTGCATTTAAAGGATGAATGATAATTACTCTGGGTTGTTGGATAAGCAGTCGATCACAAGCAAGGTTTTTGCAAGGTCATCCGCAATATTCCATGTCCATCTGGATGTTCCATTAGCCTGTCCGTCTGGAACTGGAAAGCTTTATTTTACAGTCAGTGCATATGAGGTGTGAATCTTGGAATTGGAATAAGTGTGTGATCTGGGAGATTTATGACAGCTCGGTAAGTTTGGTCACAATTCTTGTATGGTCCAAATCACACAAGACAGAAAGGTCAACTGTGCAGGACTTCAAACGTGGATAAAAGAGAAAGAAAGTTCAGTCCCATAATTTTGTACGGTTATGGTTCAGTCCTTGAAGGGCAGTTATTTTTTGACTGTTGACAACCACAAATGTGGGAGAAGGCTAGCTATGCTTATTAATACAAGTTCACGTCAGGTGGCTAACCAGCTCAAAAATTTAGGTCAAAATTTGTTACTTTGAATAAGTATACCTTGAATTGGTATACCTTGGTATTCTAGTCGATTTCGCTCCTCCTTATCTCCAAATGTGACACTATGGAATCCCCTACCTACAGAGGGAGCCCTAGAATCTAAATCTAAACTCTCTTTTCCACTTTTGCCTCCTCTGTGACCACATGTTTAGATTACCTTCTTGTAAAACCTTCATGAAAATTCCCCCAATTATTTTTGACTTGAGCTACTAATTCCAGCTACTTCTACAGTGGAATATCGGGATGTATATAGGGACCCTGCGGTGCCACAGCTTTTTGCCAGACGGTCATTGCAGGCAATAATAGTATACATATATGTAAAAAGGAGGTATATGGCAATTTTAATCATGTGAGTATGCAACCCTTAATCTTTCATCTGTGAATTGTTTAATTCATGCAGGGATTCATGCATCATGCTTGTTCCATAAAGATACTTTTACAGGAAATATTTACAGAGGACATTTGCAGGATTTCACTGAAGCTTCATAATAAGGTGGGGTGATGGTGTATTCTCTGTAAAGTTTGGGGAATACATCACAAGTTAATTATAAAAGGCTGTAAATAACCTAATATTAGTTTTGAAAACTTTCTGGTGCCCATTGAATTAAGACTCATTCCATATTCTTTGATCAAAAATCCCTTCAATGAAGCAAAAGACGTCATTTCATCTTAAATGTTGCTTAAAAGGAAACAAGTATCCCAGTTATCCAATTAGTTTAAACTAAATGTCTGCAGGGGGTTTAAAATTAATATTTGTCCAATTTTCACCAGACTAAAAAGATGTCCCCTCTCTTCGCACATCTACCTCCTCTCAGAATGTACTCATTACTGAATGACATTTTGGCAATATCTCTTCATTTTATTACACTTTAAAAAGCATGCATGCTTCTTTCCCCACCCCTCACCCCCCAAAAGAAAGAATGTTTTGTACATAAAGGAAAATAGATTATTCCAAAGGAAACACTGGCTACCAGGCAAGGACTGGTCTCATTTATGGAACTACTAGAAGCAGATGCAAATTTATACTTCAAGGCTAAAATTCATTGCTGACGTACTGTTTGAACAGGTTTACAAATGGGACAAACAAGGTAAAAGGCATGAAGAAACCAAATGCTCCTAAACAGAACCTTCACCGGTAAGCACACTTACTTCATGCTACCATATGCAGTGTAAGTATGTAGCAAACCACTAATTCAAGGGGAATTCCTGTGGAGGATATTATCCTACGAATTAGCACCTTGGGAAAACTTTAATGGTGGTGGGAGGAGGGGGGCAGTATAGACCATGTTTCTGAGATGATGTGTTCAATTTGTGATGTGTTTATGATAAAACAGGAATCTAGATACTCCTCCTGCAAAAATTAAGAAAATTGAGGGAATTTCAGTTACCTCTTTGCATAATATCCTTTGGCAATGCAAAATAGCATTTTCAATAAAGCAGAAAGCAGAAACCGCCACCCCAATTTACACAAGATCTCTGAAGCTCAACATCTCGACGGTCATGCTACATAAATTTAAAATGATTGTGAAAGGCCTACTCGTGAGCTTTCATTTGAGGGTAGCTTGTGCCCCTTGAAAAGTTCTACAAGGTTCCAGGGCCAGGAAATTGACCAACAGGGGGAGGGGGCATATAAGTCAGTGGAGGAATAATTAGTGGTTTGCTACTTAGCATGTTTATAATTTTTTCAGGTTTAAGCAGCCAATCATGAAGCATCAAAAACAGTAAAACAAGTTTTTGGTACACAATCTAGGTCTCTAACAGAGAAGCTTCATTGACTTAATGGGTAAAATCGTTAAATTATTTTCGTGAAGAATTCTTCGGAAAAGTTAAATCAGTTGATGATGCTGACACAAAAATTTTTATGCAGTAACTACAACTGCATTTAAATATTCTGTTTGAAATTCTTCAATGTACTGAAGAATAAACAAAGTTTTTAAAATTTAGTTTTCACAAGTTTCTTTTTAATGACCTAATGCCTGAACTGGCAGTCTGCAGAGAAGCTAGCTTGCTTCGCTCAAAATGGATGAGGCAGAAGTCCTCCCATCTGCAGGTACTCATACTAAGTATAAATAAGTCAATTCGATTTTTATAAAAATTTTAAATCAATATGGAATCTTACAACAAATTGATCAGTCCGCACTTTATAAACCTGCTGCCTGAGAGTGTTCAGAACATACATGTGATCTGTGCCAAAAAAAAGGAAAAATCTTATTTATGAGCCCTGGTTTAAGATAAAAAGTATTTCAGATAAACCTTGCCCTTTTTGTCCTCAGCTAAAGGGCCAGTGAACTGTAAAATTACATTTTGTTCACCAATGTTATGCTTAGGGGACCCACTTCCTACGAAACTTTGTTTTCCTTATTTAGTATTCAAATTTTACAGTTCAGGGGGCCTTCATTGACTCACATAGCCTCACCTGGCTACAAATTCATGTTGACATGCTTAAAGGCAGCAACATGATATGTGGGAGTTGGGGTGAATGCATACCCTAAAGAAACAAGTCCTCAGTGATACGAACTGAAAAATGGAAAACAACAAAATAGACATAAAATGCAAACCAATGAGAGTCAAGAAAGACTTTTTCCCAAAAAACAAATGAAGAGAGGATTCATGGAAAAATCGTAAGAACTAACATGGTTGCTATCGAAACAATATGTGTGTGAACACTGTTTTGTTTTCATGTGAAAGTGCATCTTTATCCTGTATGTTTGTCTTACCTTTGTGTTCCCTTTCTCTATTCTCCTTTGTCCGTGTTCTTTGTAGGCCCTAACTTTTACTTGTGGGCCAGACTCGAAAAGTTCTGCTTATTTCTGGCTCCTCTACCCATCAGTAATTACAGTTTATTTTTCTGTTGCTTGTTTTTATTTCTAAAACTTGCTGTAACATATTTTTTTGATATGGGCTGACATTTTTGGGATATTGTTTGATGACGATAGAAATAAATGGTATTAAATTGAAAAAATTGAACGATGTAAGAGGCTATAAAACAAAAAGGAGAAGAACATAGAATTTGACAAATGAGAACACAGAAGACTTGCCAGCCTGATACACCTACCCTAAACTGGGAGAGTTTAATTTGCTGTGCAAATATGATGCTTTGGTATCAATGAGGGGTATTTGCTTATAATTAATGCTGTTAAATCACTTGTTATATATATTTAGGTTACAATGATTGGCAGCACTGTGGGCAGTTGTTATTCCTTTAGTTTAAAATCCTGCTGTGTTGCACTTGATGTTATCTGATTGTGTTTGAGAGATGTTATTGTAATTCTGTTTACATATAGCATAGGAATGTGTTTTCAGCTAAAAGGGGGAGGGGGAAGGGACCAGTGGTAGCAGAACCAGGGGGCTTGGGGATTACCATTTTACATAGATTGATTTTTTCTCATTAATTGAGAAATTGCAGACATGAGATCCATATTTCAAGGCTGGGTACATGCAGCTTAGAGCACTTGGGAAAGGCCATTTCCAGCCATCTGGAGGGTTTGTAAAATCTAGAATTTTCTGTCTACTCCATACCAACTGATGGTGGTGCTCCACTTAGAAAGTCTTGCTGGCACTCAGCCCTCCATGTTTTTCCATTCTGCCACATCTGGCAGAGACTGAATGTTGAAGACCTCTACCTTTGGGGAGGGTTGAAAGGGTATCCCCCTCCCCCTTTGGAAATATTTTTTAATGTTTCACGGTTCGTAGATGTAATTTCAAATACATTTCCTGCTTTTGGGGAAGTACTGTATATCCATTGCAAAAGATTGCTATTTTAGTGTTAAAGTTTATGTTTAAAAATGGACAAACGAGGGATTTCCTAGAAAATTGGGGGTTGGGGGTAGCAGAACCACATTTTAGCCTACTACATTTCCAACACAAGGAACCAAGTACTTTGTAGAAATTGTTTAAATACCAGAGAGAAAAGTGCTATTGTACAATAATGTTTTCCTCTTGTGAGTAATTACTTCATTGCTGTTAGCTATAGTTCTCAGAATACATGGCATGTAATATAACACTGTTCAAACAGTGGATGAGACCTATCATCAAATTATACCAGAATATATTTGAAAAATGATATTTTAGTAAAGAATTTTGCTAGTAATTGTTATACATAATGGTTGGTTAAATACCTTTTTGGTTTCGATGAAACAGAAACCTATGTGGTCATGCTGGCGTGTGTATGTATGTATGTATGTATGTATGTATGTGTGTGTATGAGTGTGCGTGTGTATGTGTGTGTTTGTGACACTTAGCCCGTTAACACGATGTCTCAAGAAGGGAAACTCCGACATTTCTCATACTTGGTATATGGATGAATCATATTGAGAGGAAGATCCCTATTGTT
>WURT03020968.1:0-34997 GCA_009936505.3 Holothuria glaberrima | reverse complement strand
TAGGACATTATAGACTTGCTCCAAGTCATCTTATGGTGGCACCATGTCATTGCAATAAATAGCCATATCTCTAGAACTAAACAAGCTGCAATAAAGCTGCTTGCTGCTACTTATTTATAATTTGTTGCATTATCATATGTACCTACTTAGAAAGCAATATTTCTTTTTCCTTTAAATGTAGTTCCATACCTATTACCTGAACCTGTTACCTGAACCTGTTACCTGACTCTATTCACAGCTGTGACTCCAGGCTGCAAGATGATTATTGACTATGCATTTCTTAATCTAGGGACTTTTCAGCAAAGTCAAAAACATGCACAAAAATCATATTTGTGTGTTCCAGGCTTACATCAAGTGTACTTTTGCAAGTTTTTAAATTAAATTTAAACAAAACTGGCCAAACTGATTCTCTGACATCATCAGTTTAGTACCTCTAGCTGTTTTATCTCTTATAGGGAGTAGGCCTACTAAAGTATTAATACTCATTGCTATAGCCTAGTATGTGACACTTTATAGCTGACATTGTATACTAGCATGGAAGTTACCCTAGACCAGGGATAAGTTGCTAAGTCAAAGCAATTTCCTGCTTGGACGTACTACCGTACCTCCATAATGATGTCATTGCAACAGTAGTGACTGAGATCAGAATCATGACTCTTAAAGAGCAATTCTCCTCATTCCAGACGGTTTTTCCCATCTAAGATACTTCAAGCCACCCCCCTGCCATAACTATATAAAACTCCTCCTTGTGCAGACACAAAGCCATGTCATGGTGAGCAAACAAGCCTGTGATGTGTAATCTTAACACTCTCTAACATTGCATGAACTGTGAGCTATACTCTGCACCTTTTGAATTTTCAAACGCTGATGTCAATCAAAGAGCAGTCGCCAACTGAGAATTTTGATACCCCCACACTAAACATATACTTTGACCAGATGATTGTATGTCTTTAAGAAAGCAGGTGCTCAGCTCCAAAACCACCGGCTTTGCCTACACATCATTACCATCTCCAAGAACCTTGGCACCTAACATTTTCAATTATCAACAACAATATTGCAATGATTTTTCTCTATAAGACAAGATCGTTACCATGGAAAATGCAAACGATGACTAAAAAACCTTCTTCCACTTTATATACTAGTACTCTATAACTTTCTCATTCCTTTCTTTTGCGAAAGATCTTGCCATCTCTGAATTTGTTTAATTTTGTGGTGATTTCCATACCTACCTTGAGATGTTATTAAAATCTAAAAGGATGGAGTTAGCTTAGACTCTGGTTTTGCTAATCTCTACCTCACCGCTTCATCTTCTTACAAACTCTTGCAGCTGGTGACTGTCCACGGTACATCTCTCCATGCGGTGTTACTTCCTACATAGCCCTCCTGGGGGATTTTGTCATTTCTCTTTCATACTCTCTACTTTCGCCTTCTTGTGCTGCATATATCTCAAAAACTAATCTGAATCTTATCGGTTTAAGGCACAGTCAATAATGAAACACCAAGCAAACAGCGAAGCATAATGTCTGCCAAGTGGATATGTTATGATCTAGTGACTAGTTAACACAGGTCTCAAAAAGATGAGACCAGCATGGGCAATGATTTACTGGTTACAATTACTATTTCCAGACATTTACGAACCAGAAATCATCATAAAATGAGGGGAGGGATTCTTATTTTAAGAACCAACTGTGGGAATTTTATCTTTTTCCCTCAACTGATGGTTTATGAGACAAGTTCCAAGTAGCTCAATCTGAGTCATCCAATGAAATGGCCCTTAGCTGTTTTGCCTGTATTGAAACTCTGCAGAGAACTGCTCCATCATAAGGCAAGTTGGCTATTAGAGAAGTAGCAGTATACCCTCACAGCTGAAAAAGGCAAATTTCCAATAAAATGTCCAGCAAGTTGAAGAAAAATGACTAAGCAACATGTCAGTACAGGATGCCAATGGAAAAGGGTTTTTTTATTTTTAATTTTTGTTTCATTGTAGGCACAAATACTGTAACGGCTCGATGTGGCATGCAAACCAGTAACAGTGAAAGATCACAGAAGGACGAGATTAAAATTCAATAACTTGATTATTATTTAAAATTAAAAACTGTCTTTCCTTAATAATTCTTACAAATATTAAATCTTAGCTTAGGCCTGTTTATAATTATTTACTTAATATACTTATCGTTACTCTTGGCTGGCGATGCAACGTCTACGATGGTAGGCTACTTTAGTGGGCTTGGTTTCTGCGATTGTCTGATAGGGGCGAGTCAAAGTGCTTGCGTTGGTGAATAATTACCCTTTAGTCAGCAACTCTCATGGTACAGGAGAATGGCGTACCGGAAATGTCTGGGTTTTAGTGTGCTCTGATGATACAACGACTCAAAGCAACACACGTCTAGTTGAAGAATATTAACAGTGGAATAGCACGTACACAGCACAGTGAAATGGTAACGTCTGGTTCTAATATTGTTGTGTCTCTCTCTGGAGAATAACATTTGGCTATATAGGTATGAGGCTGGGTCTATCTTTCAAGTCTCACATTTGCAATGAGATTTCTTTTTATACTCAATAGTCATTGTTCGAGAACCCTCTCGACTGGCGAATTCTAGCACCTTCTGGCGACAACACAATATTTCAACGAAAGGAAGGTTCCAGAGACAACAAATGCTAAATTTAGTGTTTCTAGTTGAATAGTTCTTTCCAGAAGAAAGTCGAATATCTTCTCCAAGTGGAAACATAGAGTAACTTCTAGAAAGGAATCGAAGACAGCTGGATTTTTCTGGAACCTTTGTTCCTCATAGAAGGATTCAAACTGGGATTCTTGTCGACATTGTTCATGCTACGTAACAACACCAGTTTAATTTTATATGCAACTTAAAAAGTTATAAGACCAGTAAACCTGAGTAAAGAATCACAGCAAAGCTCATTTTCATCTTTGATTATCTCACTTACAAGTTCAGGAGATTCCCCCTTTTGAGAGAATCTACCTTCCCCTGACTGGGAGAGAACTTGGTCATGGGCGCTGTAACTTTTTCTATTTTACCCTCACTTCCACATGTTCTATGTGTGCCCTATCAGTGGCGAATGGCGTTCAACCCCCTTGAAAAATACCACGGTCTAATCTAATGGACTGATCCGTATCGTTGGTAGGTGTATTGACATAGCTACAGAAAAGCCATGTTTTAATTGGTGATTCACCATGCTGTCTTTGAGAAAAACCCAAGTTTCTGAGTGGTTTTAGTTCTTAGTAAGCCTCATCTTAATTAGGATGGCAAGTCTATATAATGTGTAGCATAAATTTTACCCATTTGAGAGAATTTCGGTTTTCTCCTGAAAGTGAGAATCTCCCGAACTGCTGAGTCTTCCTTTCTCACACAGCATTATTAATAAGCACCTCTAATTAGCCTAAAGTTATCACTTTCTCTAATGGCGGGATATTGTCATTATGACAAAAAAAAACTTTGCTCTTTCTTTGTAGTTTTGTATCATATATTTCAAAGATGAGGGAAACATTAGTTTAGCAAATTTGATTAGCAATTTGAGAATTGTGATGTCACGGAACATTGGCAACGTAAAAGGTCTATATGACATCAGAATGTCACACGTGTCTGCTGCAGTAGAGGGAAAAAGCATTGAAAATGTAAAAATAAACCACAATTCCATAAAATGTTATTTAATTTAAAAGAAAATTTCTATTTTAGTCCTAGCATGAAAAACAGATTTTTCATTTGGGAATATAAATCTACTAATTTTGGGTAAAAAAAGGTTTCCGTGGTGACACTGATGTAGAAAGTCAAAATGATAAAGCAGTGTGATATTTTTCAGATAAATTGTGGTGCAAATCCTGAAAACTTGCACTAATAACTGAACAAAAGAATACCACATTCATGTAAATACAATTATTGCCTGGCTTTCTGGTGAACAAAAAGATCATACTGTATCACAGGCAATATGGGATAAATTCTTCCAAGGGGCTGAGTCTTCTCCTCCCAAAAACTATTGTCTGAGAAAAGTTGCCAATTTTCTTCCATAAATCTGCCCAAGAAGTAGGTTTTGCACAAAGTCCGGGGGCCTGCAGCCCCCACCGCCGGCAGCTTGTATACATGCCTATGCATTATAACTACATTGCAAAAAAAAAAAAAAAAAATTGTTACTAGGTCCTGCATGTTTTCTGTCAACAACTCCATCTAATTGTTCAATAGAGAAAATAATCACATGCATTTTGATCATTATTTGTGTTACAAGTTGTAACCACTAGAGGACAGAGAACTGAAACTGAGACAAAATCAGAAAGGATTTTAAATCTGTTGAAATGAAAGGTCAAAAAATAAGGACTGGTTTCATTGTCTCTTCAAAAAAAAAGAAATTTGTTCTGACAGACTTTAAATTTAGAGTTTCCATCAGGCCTCCAGAAAAATGAGGAGTGATATTTTCTTCTTTTCTTTTAAGCCTTGTGCCTTGTTCTGAAATATATTGGTATCAATTAGAAATCTCTGATAAGCATGCATCATGACATTTTAAAGACAACGATGGAGGAATGCTTCTATTGTGGCCATACACTGGAGAAAGTTGACATGAAACATTTAAATCAAATAAGGTACTGTTGTGGATTGGTACATATAGACCTAAGAGCCAGGGTGGGGGGTCTGCAGTTCCCCTGAACTTTGGCAAAAGACAATTTCTCAAGAAATTTACTGAAAACATACAGTAAGGAAAGTTTTGGATTTCCCTGGAAAAATAATATGTCACCTGAAGTAAATGCCCATTTTTTTCCTAAAATGCTGACTGAGGTTTTTTTCCAAATTCTGTGGGAGCTGCAGCTACCTCTTTTTTCTTACACCTAATTAAGTAAGAAAAATATCATCATCATCACATTATTACACAGAACCATGCAAGAATTCACATAGGTGGTGCTCACTGAAACTGGGGTTGACTGCCTGTGGTATTTATTGTAAGAGATTTCAGCAATTTCCAGAGGTGGAGAAGGGCCAAACTTTCATGAATGGGTCCACCCTCTCTTGATTTCTCTTAAATTCCCCATATTTTTCTCACTTTCTCCCAAAGGATGGTGGCATAGACTCCCCAAAACTAACTTGGTTTGGGAGTCCACGAGGAACGATTCTTACCTCCTATTTACATACTGCATGTATTTCCCTAATTGCCTGCAAATTCCTTAGGCGAAGACTTCCTACCAAAGATGGCACCCCTGTCCTATCCCACAATGCTCCTATCTTGCCAATTGCGTCATTCTAGACCTTAAGCCCCCTCCTACCTTTGTGCATGACACTTGTAATTGCATTGTCCTTCAAGTGTAAAACTCAAATTACAGTTTTATAGTATTCTCCCAATTACTCATCATTATGTACATAACTATTTGGATGCTCACCAAGGCATACACATGACTAATGTTATATGGCTTGTGTTACGTTACACAACAGATATTGACTTCAGGGGTTTCCACCAAGGTAAATTATATACATCTTTTGTTAATAAAACTTGCTGAAGGATATGTCAACATACTCTTATTACATATTGTGCGCATGAATTTAAACAGCCTCCTGCGAAATACGATAGCAGTAAATTGATCCTTCGTTCTGGACAATGCCTCACTGAGTACTTACTAAAATGTTCACTTTGCTGGGAACCTTTTTTATTTTACGATTCTGTATGCATGTTCTTCAGATCCACTGCATATCATGTTTTTAATTTTTTTTTTTTTTTTTTTTGCTTCACAGAAGTTGGACTCAGTACAGCAGCAGCTTTCCTAAGTAAACGTGCTTATAAAAGTATAACAGTATGCAAGTAAATGGAGTCTCATTGGGAAAGAAAAAATCTTTAAATGCCAAAAGTGGAAGGAGAGAAACACAATTTGTTTTTAAAATGTGTAGGTGCATGACTGCAAATACTGTACATATGCCCTTTAAAGAATTAATACACATGTATACCCAACAACCATAATGCAACTTTGACAAGTGACCTCTGATGACCTCCGGTGACCTCCAACTTTCTGGCACTTAATAAAGGCTACATCTTTCAAGTTCTCATAAATCAAACAATACTTGCAAATCTGACCTGCAATGATCCCTAATGACCTAAAAATGGCTTTCAGAATTTTTTTTGGAGCCAAATGGTACTAACAAAACAAGTTTGGGTGCCATTTTACTTTAGGTTACAAAGTTATTAGAAATCAATGGTTTTGAGCTCAAAAATGACCCCTTATGATCTCCAAATGACCTTCACATCAGTACTGTTCACACTGTTTGGCATCAAATGGGATTACACATACCAACTTTGGATTCCATCCAACTTTCCATTATAAATAAATTCCAAATCAAAGATTTTCCTCCTTTTGACCTCTAATGATCTTAATGACCTTGTATCCAAAATCCGCATACTCTCTACATGTAACACTATTTAAACATTACAGTATAATTCACTTTCAAGAACATTATTTGCTCTGTAAAAATGATACTTTATTCAGGTTTTCAAATAACAGCTTGCATTGAATTGAGTCCTGTATGACCTTTGAACTTCACTTCCTGTTGGTTAAAAGTCGCCCCACACCCACTGATCATCGTGTCCAAGTTGCAGCAAAAAAAAAGAAACTATTGTTTGACAACTAATGGAACACTTGTTGAATGGACAGATCCCATAGGGCTTGTTCCTGGGTGGGTGGGGTGGGGGTACAATGATGAGGGGGGTGGTAATTATTGGTGAATTGTATGCACGGATGGTCACTTGGCTGATTGCAATAGCTCAAACAGCCAAATATAGCTGATTTGAGCTAAAAAATTGCTGAGTAGATCAAGTACTGAAAAGTGTGTGATTGTTCTCTGTAAGCTTTAAGTTCCCCATTTATGAGTACAAACTACTACATCAAAAGTGAGTGTCTTCACCGTGCAACTACTTAAACACATGGAATAGGTCATGCGGCCCAGCGCTTTAATGTTACAGAGTGGGATGATCTGTCTAGTTCATGGTATATGTCAAAGTAAGGCTATTTCTTCAAGTATTATTAACACATCACTACAAAACCATTCTTTCTGCTGTAATGCTATTCAAACTAAAATAGCTCTTGATCTAATCTCTCAATAACACAGTTCTTAATTTTCAAAAATCCTCTTGGGGAAATGATCCAATTACGACTATGCATATGCTTTCAAGTATAGTTTCACAAGTTCTGTTTGTTTCAGCCTAAAGCACCGAGTACACCCGTCTTACAAGTAATAAATTGATAATCAATAGCCAGTATAGACATAGCAGGTGGAAGGTATCTTCTGGTTGGCCTAGTTTTCGAAATAGATGTTCTAAATTCTAATTGTCGTGGTATCAGTTCCTCATCAAAAATTAGATCATTCGAAAATGCTCACTTAAATACTTATTTGTCGGTATCCAGGGTCCAAACTGTACGTAACATAATCCACATCATTTTGCAACATTTTTTTTTCTACAACTGACATTTCCCTTCCAAATGTATCAATTTTCAGGAGATGAAGCATTACAATTTTAATGCCATTAGAGGCTAACATCTTACAAAATGCTCTTGGCTCAAGAAGCGACTGAAACTTTCTGCAAAGGGCAAGCTGAACTTTTAAAATATTGAAAATTGAAATTTTTCCATGCCTGGGAGCAAAAACAAATACTTTTTTAAATGATTCTTGAGGATACATCATCTGATATCACACCATATTTTGAAATTTGAAGACGATCAAATTGCTGCAGAAATGCAAAAAAGTGTAGTTCTTGTTTGCATGTTGTACCCTTGAGAATTCAGTAATTTTTTTCTAAAAAATAAAAAACAAATCTCAAAACCCCTCGAGATATTAGATTATTCCCTTTTCATCCATGTTTTCACTAGTCAACAAGATTTCAGTATCACATCTATGTGATAAAAACATCTTGCACAGCAAAGATGCAACTACGGTCAGGTCTCAATTTTAAGAAAATTTTATGGTCATCCATATTGGACAACCTGTCTGCCCTTTTTGGTTGTCCAAAAAAAAAATAGTAGTCCACAAGAAATTTGCAGTAACCCTAGAAGCAGTCTGTTAACTTGTTGCATGAACTTTGGTTGTCCAATGGACAACCAACCTACCACTTTTTGATTGTCCATCACAAATTTTGGTCGTCACAGGCAACCCGACAACTGTTTAAAATTAAGCCCTGACTGAATAACAAATTACAATATGATAGCTATATTAATTAGTCCCCTACTCTCATTTTTATTGTTCTGAAAAAAAAATGGAATATGAAGAAGAGAATTACCAGTTTCTAGCTGAATGTGATGATATACTGTACCCTTACATGCTTCAAGTATTAACTCTTTGCATACTCAAAATCCTTTGTTCATTATTTTAAACCAGGAAGCCCAAAGGCTTTATAGTGATTCCTTGCCGAAAGGGGGATGCTTTGTTACACACTGGTTCAAAATTTATACTCCTTGACTACATTATTTTTTATGATGCATTCCCCCAATTTGACCCCTGCTGACCTCACATGACCTTTGAATCCCACCAAAACTTAAACAATGAAAAAAATTGAAAAAAAAAACATATCTTAGAAGAAATATGTCTGTGCTTCTTCCCTTGCAGCTTCTTCCCTTGCAATGTCATGTTTACAACTTTCAGTTTTTGACCTCTGGTGATCTCACATTACTTGCAACTTAAAACTCCACCATGCACAATAAGGGTTACTCACCGATTGGTCAAACTGCGAATGCATTATAAAATGTGACCTTTGACCTCCACCAAAATCTATATACCAAATATGAAAAGTGTCAGTCATTGCTATCTCAAGATATCCTGTTTATAAGATTTTCGGTTTTTGACCTCTGGTGACCTCAAATGACCTTTAACCTCCACCAAAAACAATAGGGTTCTTCCTCTTGACAAATTTACATACCAAATATGAAAAGTGTTGATCATTGCTACCTTGAAATATCCTGTTTATAAGCTAAGTTTCACATACACGCATACACACCCCCCTCCCCTTTCCGAAATCACCATGGTGTAGATTCCTTGCCTGCCTTCGGCAAGGAATCAAAAAAGATGCCCAAACAAATACGGTGTTGACCATTCTGCTAACAATAAAACAAGGATGAGTTACAGTGGAATAGCAAGGATAAGTCTAGAGCACCATCTTAGAAGGGTAGGATTTTCATTGTCAGTGATCATTCTGCTGTATATGGACTGTCCAATAGTAGTAATAGGGGAGCTGAGTAGGAGTGAAACAGAGCACCAGTTTCTAGCTGAATGTGATGATTCATCCTTAGACGCTTCAAGAATTGACTCTAATCGGCATACTCCACACCCATTGTTCATTATTTAAAAATAGCCCTGGTAGACAAACTGGCCAGATGCCATACCTTGCAATCTTCTACATACCTGCATATAAGCCTACCTGTACAAAGAACGCCAGCATGGCCAGATAAACCATTGAATAAGGCCTGATGTCAAATGATGTATTTCAAAGAATGAGTCAACTATAAATATTTGTATTGATAGCCTATTCAGGGTCAATTAAGGGTATATAAACATTTCATACATATTTATTCCATCTACACTAAAAGATCCCAGAAATGCAGTATGGACAGGACACTAAAAACAGTTGTTTTTCAAGCTATAGTGTCCAAAACAAGGAGTACCATACTAAAAAGAAAATACAAAAAAAAAAAAAAAAAGGTCAGAAGCACATACAAAAGAAAGAAAAACAAAAGTGCAGTGTGCTTGGGGATTACCTTATACCTTAGTTTAATAGGAGCATAGGTTCTATTTCTTTTTTTTTAATTTTGTAAGGGAGAAAGTTTCAAACTTTATAACAGTAGTTGTTTAACAATAATTTACCAGTTTTGAATGCTGCCTATACTTACAGTCAAAACCAGTGCGGCGGCAAAGCGGATACAGGCGGCATTTGAAGCAATGAAGCTTGGCCATGCACCTGGAGGAGGTTCGGGGTTCGATCCCTGCATGGCCGGGTCAAAGTAAGGTGGATTTTTCATCCAAGAGCAATCAGATATGGTTTTCCAATCTGAGCTGACTTTTCAAAAGAAACCAAATTTGATCTATTAATTGGTGAAAGGATTAGCCACCCGACACGAAGGTGTAATTCATACAGTAAGCCGCATACTGTAGCCTGTTCCCACATTTGTGGTCACTTAGAGTTGTAAATTAAAACAACTGCCCTTCAGGGCCTGAATTATTGTTATAAGATACCATTACTTCTGGTACAAGAATGAGCATTGCTGGAAAAGCTAGAGTTGACAATTACTGGCCTATTTTTTTAAATAAAAGAACACATCTTGAACTTAATTTAATAGGATGATATAAACCACTGACCCTTAAAGGGAAACAGCAGTGGATTCTGCCAATTTGAATTAGTGTAGTAATCTACCCTATTTCATGAGTGGCTCTTGAGAATCATGTGACAACATTTTTATCACTGAATTGTGAAATTTACAAGGATTAACTCCTTGGTTTACCTTGAATATGCAATAATTATATCCTGAAATATCATGAAAGATGCTGTACTTGGAGAAGAAATTAAGAAGAAATCTGTGGGATTAGTTGACGTTGTTTCAAAATAAGTTTGGGGTGACTGAATATACCCTTTAAGGTTGACAAGATGTCTGTGTAAGATATATGTAAACAAAGGGAATCAAATGTGAAGAGAGAATATCATAACACAATACTGTCACTTGGCAAGTGGAAAGACGACTATATAGGTAGGACACCCTCTGGCGGAGGCCTGTCCACCACTGTATGATGAAGACTTGCTAGAGCCTTATTACTGATGGATATGTACATAAATATGAGGCAAGAGAGGAGCGATGTAGTTAGAAGAGATAAAATTAGGAGACGTTACCAAGTCATGAGGATTTAAAATTGGCCCATAATGGGTAGAAATGGGAATGGAAAAGTGGTCACCTCACAGCCTACTTATTTTGAAAATTACCAGCTACAATTAATTGCTACAAGTATTATTTCATATCCCTTTGAAGTATCTTTTTTGACTTATTTTTACCCTTAAATTATAAGTTGCATATTTTTGTTCACCAAGCAGTCATCCTGATAAATCTATTAAAAATAAAATAACATGGTTACAAACAGCCAATTATATATAGGATACAGGGTTGCACTGAAATTCAAATTAGAGTGACTGTATTTTCAGTTTAAAATCAATTCTGTGGGCCATTGATATTAATAAGTCGAACAGAATAATTAAATAAGGGATGGATGGAGGTCGAGTGGGCAATGGAGAAGGATAAAAAAGTATTTTCTGTAAAATGCAAATGATAAATTTATGATTTTTGTACAAAAAAGAGTACACCTTTCAACTGCTTCTTTATTACTTATTGATATCAATTACCCAACTTTTAAATGTTTTTGATGATATTACATGGTCATCACCTTCCATGTTAAAAGTTAGAAAACTTCAGATATAAACTATAAAATCTTTCTGTATAAACAAGCAGTCTCCTAAAATGCTACACACTCCCCGCCTCTCATCTTGTAACCTTTGTGTTATTTGACAAACAGCATCTTCATCCCATCAAATTTGCTCTTTCTTACACGACCTGTCACTCGTTATGCTCATACAGGGTAAATGTTTACAAGCCTTCAACCATAAAATCCTAAGGGCACATCTTCGATAGAGATGCACTAAAAATGGCCATCCTTTGGTGTCACTGCAGATTCAACTCGAAAGTAAATAAAATAGCACGCCAAGAAAAAGAACCACATAAGCATTGCTTCCTGCAAACCCTGGACAGGCTGATCCTGTTCTTTGGCTAGAAAATACATTGAGTAAATTCCTGACTTTGTTGACAGTACAAGGCTATCAAAGAGTGGAAGACTCGTTTAAGGTCAAACCCAGCTTCTAAAGTTTCGTTAAAACTGTAAATTTGAAATTATTTCTAAGTCAATTCTTAAAGTGTATACACTCAGCTTCATTTAACTGTGATCGTTCTGTTTCCTCCCCATGGAAGGATATATTCCACACTCCCTGTGGATTCATCAGAATTTGTAACACAGAACAGAACACGGAAAAGCCACAGAGGCTTTCAACAAATAGGCTTAAATTTACAAAATGGATGGTACGACTACCTTGGCCTGTATGGAGCTGTTACCATAGGATTTTGAACTGATTGTTTGTTCCAAATTTCTGTCATTTTCCTTTTGGATATTACTGCTTCCTTTGGATTTTTTCACCTTTGATTTAAATTGTCCCATTGATTAACCATATATTATCATAAAAATACAAGTTGTATACTCCCACAATCCACATGTTGCCATCATTAGTGGGTTCATATGTAGCATGTAGCACCACAAGATAATTACGCTGGCCTCACCGA
Organism: Holothuria glaberrima; assembly: GCA_009936505.3. Taxonomy (NCBI): domain Eukaryota; kingdom Metazoa; phylum Echinodermata; class Holothuroidea; order Aspidochirotida; family Holothuriidae; genus Holothuria; species Holothuria glaberrima. The sequence goes on along the minus strand of WURT03020968.1, from coordinate 22,657 downwards.
GGTGAGCAATCTGTTTCAAAATTTTTCCTGTACAATTGCATGATACATCTTTGCTATTTATTGCAATTATGACCACTTCAACTACAGTATCTCCCCCCTATCAAACAAAAAGAAGACACCATCAACACTTCCATCATGATTAGAAGGGCTGGTAGCCTAATTCCCTGAATTATCTGCACTGTAGAGAGTCATGTCAAAGTTTCTGCTAAGCCTGGAAGAAGCTCTGTTCCACTAAAAGTTTGTTTGGAGAAATTATTCACAAGCAATATAAACAGTGAATTTCTTCCAGAGAGAGCTAACTCATTGAAAATAAAATTAACTAACCAGCTACCTTATTTCGAAAAACCTATCATTCTGTGTCTACAAATCGTGATTTTCAAAACTATGAATATTTTCTGTACCATAAATACAAGGTACCCTTCAAAATTGAAACACATGTCCATAAGTGAATTCTCACTTCTATGAAAGCATTCCGAGGATAACAATGTGCCCATGGTTAAATACCCTGGGAATAAAGGGGTCATGTGATCTGGGATCTATTCAAGACCTTTCTACCAGCGGCCCATCATTTACCTAGAACTTTAAGCTGGTAGCTATAAAGGTTCAAAGAGCTATTACAGCTTCAATAAAGTAAGCATTTGACTAAGTTATACCTTTTGACTTTACCAACCATGACTGTAAAAGAAGCACCTGTATATGAAGGGCAATACTTTTGAATAGTGTTGTACTGACATTGCAAGAAGCCGATATTACCGATATTAGAGATGTTTCAGTTCTCAGTCAATATCGGCCACGGGGTACTACGATGAAGTGTCCTTCCATCTAGATGAGGTAAAATATTGAATCTTGAATTCAAAAATACTCAAATAGTGTACCATCTTCATGACATACAGGACGATAAATATCGGTTAGATAATATCGGCATTAAAGGGTACAACTTGCTTTTGCCGATGCGGAGAAAGGATGAAAATGGGGAATATCGGCAGATACCGATGGTGAATAACAAAAGTCATTCCAACGCTATGTCAGACAATTACTGAATGCACGCACTCTTGACCAGTTTTAATGGTACTATTAATTTCATCATGTACAGCTGTATTCAGTGTTTGGTTTCTTAACATTTGACTTTAACTACAGATGTCAATATGCATGATGCACCAATGTGAGTGCTGCTTTTGCAGTACTTACAGCTCAAGTTACATAAGCCTGTTCAATACATCACCCACGATCAATATTTTGCAGCTAAATCTAAACCAACCACGGAAATAAAACCAAAAAAAAAGAAATTAGAAGAGTCCTGAGAAAATTTACAGTTTTTGTCACAGGTATACTTTTGTGCCATGCCATAAACTCTGAAGGTATTCAGTGTAAATGGAAAATAGGCATGTAACAGATGAGTATACACACTGAAGAAATGATGTATAGATGTTTAAAATAACTGACAACTCTCTGAAATAACCAAGGAATCATCCCAAAATGATGCCATAAATTTGACACCAGGTGTTCAGTCAAGCTCTATACTTTTAACTGAAAAGTAATTGTGCACTAGGAGCATCCAGAGCATTGGTGAAGAACTGTTTATTAGGTATGTGCTACAAACCAGGTGTGCCACCATTGTTGGCATTTGTTAGGGAATCAAAATGTTATCTTTTAGTGCGATCCCCACACTTCCCAGTAAAGGAATACACATGTATTCACTACAATCAGAATGTACTGTTGTACTAAGAATTATACATGGCAAAGTATTTATTTCGTGAACTCTTCATTATCTGAGATCTGGGGATCTGTGCTCCCTCCCCCACCCTCACACAACCCCTCCCCTGATTCATGATAAGGAACATGAGTAGGAATCTTTCTTTACAGTATCATTAAAACTCTGGAAATATAACTGAGAAGACTTGGGTGGTGCCAAGATTTACTTTACAAGGGTCCAAGCTCCTGGGGGGAGGGGGGAGACCAAGCAATGCCAAAGCCCCTCCAGATGCAATGGGTTGCCAAAAGGATGGAAATTACAACATTTTGGCACATGAAGTACACCAAAAATTTTGAGGCTTCTATTGAAAAAGTTTGAAAATTTGGGTTAATATATTTACTAACTAAACAAAATTTGAAACTGAAGGGTTTCATTAACAGGCTATTAAAGAATCTGCCCTCTTTTTAAGAGCAAGGGTAGGAAATTCCTTACGGCAACTACTCGTCGTCGGGTACTACATAACTTTTATCATCTGATTAAGGCCCCGACAAAATGATATATACCTAACATAGGGGGCATGGTACCCCTGCCCCACCTGGCACTTCCTCTGAGAAGACTACAGATACAGGTACAACATTGTATAATATCTCAAAGAGCTCTGAATCCTTCATAAATCCATGAATCCCTTGAAAACCCAAGGACAAATCTTGGAGTTTTGCTCCAATTTCCAGCGACTATCCACACCATTGTGCAGTTTGTTAGAGAGGTGATTCCCCGGGAAGGGTATAGCGATACCTTGTTACTACAGGCTGATGATTATGGGAGATAATTAGGTTCAAGAAGGCACAGTGCTCCCTTAGTGATCCTCATGAATGGTGTACCTTTAGGATATATTTTGCTAATGTATACATCATATAAGTGTACAGTTAATGCATACTCTCTTTGTACCATATCTTATTTAATCAATTTAACATTATGCATCCATCACTGTCTTTAAAGAAATCCCCCCTCCCCCCAAGAGGATGACATTTTTCATCCTAATTTAATTCCCACAGATATAATCTTTAATTACACAAACAAACATGTTCCAAGAAATCTGCTGAATTTTATCTCCAAAAATGACATGTAACAGGAGAACACTAACCAGCACATGGCCAGATGGCTTCAGGCAAATGTACTTTAATCACATATAAGTAAAATGCTATTTTAATCTTGAGAGCAACAAATCTTGACTCTTGGCTGATTAATGGGCCATGTAAGGCAAACATCACAGCTTTTGAAGTTCAGTGCACTGACTGGGCTATCATTAGGAAGAAATTGATATTTCCTTTGAATTCTTATATTTATATTTATGTGAGGAATATAGCCTGCACATTTTACCTGATCAATGATAGCAACAGTGCATTGCCACAATCTTTGGTGGGACTGTATACATTTTAACGCTGTCAACAACTAATGCTCAGTATACTATCTCACGCATTAGATCCATTTTTAAATTTACTAAAGCCACCATCAACAAACAGGCTATCAAGGACATTTCTAGGTAATAGCTTTGCTGACCTTGTATGCAATATGGAACTGTAGGAAAGAGCCTTCGTGGGATGACACTGCAACAATGAAGGTTTAATACCTAGGTTTTTTTTTTTCTTAATTTTTATATGTTTTTGGTTTATCTTGTTTTTTATTTGTTTGTTATACCATGCTGGTGGTCTCCACAGGCATGTTGGCCATGTCCTGGGTTTTATGTGTGTTTTTTAACCTTGTTTGTTAATTAAGTAATAAAAATAAAAATAAAAATAAAAAAATAACCAAAAAATGGTATCATGCCAAAATTCATTCAATTGGTAATGAATGGTTAAATTTATGCCACATATCTATTTCATTTACTTTAAAATATGGCATGCCACCCGATTTATAGCTTGTACAGCTAAAACTGATAATGGGTGCAAGAACGGTGTCAGAAAACTGTATGCAATTGCATTTGCATGGTAAAATATCATGAAAGATACTTGTGAGGGGTATTAGAGATTTGCTAGGTTGAACTAGTGTAAGAACAGGACCCCAGGGAAAAAATCCTGTTGAGACCCATTGCACAACTAGGTTTAAAGTTGAAGCATTGGTAACTGGAACAAGTATCAATAGGTTTCAACTATGGTACTTCCACAGGAACCCTCAGGCACCATGAGTTCCTTTTGTAGGAGTCGAGTCACCAAGTGACAACTGTTGAATTTGATGACTCCAGGTAAATGACAAATTTCCAGACAATATCTGTTAAAAAGGCTACCCATCCCCCAAACATATTTAGTAATATCCCTATATACTTCTAAATACAATTGGTCAACTGCACTGTGACTTGCATTTATTCAAACAAAATGCTCTATTTTGGTTGGTCAATGATAACTTGTACATTCACTTAATTCCCATGTGTTCCCATATAAGCTCACACACATGCAGTTATGTGTAAGCATGGCCTTGAGAAATTGAAACTCAGTATAGAGGCTAACGTGTTTCCATCATATACTAGACAGGTGTTTTAGTTTAAACTGGACAATGGGCTAGAAGTAAACTCAGTACAGCAGGGAGAATTACTCATTGGGGTGAGGTATAGGGCCTTTCATATATCAGTGATGTAGGGGGTGCTACATTCTTCTTGTGCACCCTTTCCCTTTAATTTGCACCAATGGCTATGTCATGAGTATGGGCTATCAGATGAATGAAGGGAAGTCTCAAAGTCTAATATTTGTTTAAGATGATAAAATGAGAAGAATTTTGTCCTTTGACAGACTGTCATGTTGCTATTATGAAATACTGACCTCATAATTCAAACAAAACATCACCAAATCTGAAAACTTCTTCAGAAAGGTTGGTACCTCTTTCCTAACCAGAGGCATTGACACTTACCCATCAGGCTATCTCTTCTCAAAGAAAATCAATGCCGAAAGTTAATCCCAAATCTGAACAATCGTTCTTCTATCTTTTTGCGTAAAAAATATGCAAAAGCGAGTCAATTCCCCATAGGTCATCTTTCCTATCCTTCCACAATTCAATTACTTCTGACAGCGAGGCGTCCTCTTAAATTTGTTCCATTCGCTGAACATCAGACCTAAACATGAGAGTCTGGTTACAGAGTCAACTTTTATTCACAGTATCTCCTCCCTAGACACGTTGTCGCTTCTCGTTTTCGTCACTTCTAATTCGCCAAGGATAGCCAAAGTTCTGATCTGTTTCTGGTTAATCATCGTAATCTTCTCCAAAGATTTGTTTTTGGAACTAAATATTCCCATCTACCCGTTGGATCAATAAGTCTACATGACTGCGAATATTAGTCTTTTGTCATCACGGTGCAATGCTCACACATGCAGAGATTTCCTGCATGAAGATTGATGCCACGCGCATGAAATTAAAGTAAATATTCCTATTTTCAGAGAAGAAATATGTGCTTTCAAGCCCTCTGGTTTCATTATGTCTATAACTTTCATTTATGCAAGCATCCCTCCACCAGAAATATGGAAAAATATGAAGACAAGGATTTCATGGAATTGTACAAAGAGTAAATCTGAACTCTGTTCTGTAGGATAGTAACTGTACTTCTGTACATGCCAGTGAAATTGGAAAAATTCTGTTTTAGAATTTTCACCTTAAAGTCAGACATTTTTTACCTGTAAGGATGCATTGCTTAATGCCAGATTAGCTAACCAATAAAGAAGGGGTGACATGGTTGAAATAATTACAAGGAATACTTTAATGCTCTAATTTTGTAAAGCTATTTTGAGACTTAAAGGCTCTTCATCTCACCCCAGACAGAAAAACTTATCTATCACTATTACTTTTGGTCCCTCCTGCAATTTAAGCAAAAAAAACACCTGCCTAATTATACCTCCTATACAAAACTAAAGTAGCTTGTATTGAGTTTAAATTGCTGAAGGCCAAATCAGTGCAATACTAGGGTTAAAGGTAGACACTCATCTTCACCAACAAATTTGAGGTTTAGGGCAAACAAAATTTGCAACTGGAGATAACACTTTGACATATCAATCACTCTCACTGGTCAATAATTTGTGTAGGATCAACGGCAGACCGTTTGCCTGCGAGTTACTGGATACAGTTTGAAAACTTGGCTCAGCTAAGCGTGTAAGATTTGTAGCTTTTGCCATTACTAGCCTTAAAGGGGAAATGCAGTCCCCCCCCCCAATCTGAAGTAGTGTACTACCCCGGTACACTAGTTCAAGAATGGCTCATATCAATCATGTGACAATATTTTTGTTACTTATTTCCTAAATTTATGCAGAATAACTCACTGTTTTACCCTCAATATTCAATGATTTTACACAGGAACATTATTAAAATACTTGTAAAATTTAGCAAATTTTGAAAATAAACTTGGGGGGACTGCCAATCTCCCTTTAAGCAAATGAAAGTGTGAAGAAACAGACAATCATGACATTTTCTGGTCATATGACAACTTCAAGGAAACAAAACTGAACACAACTGAATACACAACAACAGCCTGCTTGTTAATTATCTAGGGCAAAGTGTTTGTTTTGAAGTCAGAATTTTGTCTGAAAGTCCAGGAGATTCACCCCTCTGGGAGAAAATCATTTTCCCCCGAAAAGGAGAAAAATCTGACAGCTATTTTGCATTATACCCACAATGCCACACCATTAGACAATACATAACAAAGGGTCAATCTTTTCAAACCCCTCTGGAAAATTCGTACATACGAAGGGAAGTTTGAAAACTGCATATTCATGTGGCTGATTGCATTACCTACAACTTTTCCACATGACAAAAGGTAGTCCACTGTGCAGGTTTTGCAAAAATCTCAAAAAAGGCAATGTGACCTTTGTGAAAGCCTTAGTAGACATTGTACAGCCGTCTCTCACTGCATTCACATTTAGTGTACGTAGCGATAGCTGAACACGTACACTGTACAATACACACTCTTTAGCCTACAGACATTCACTTTACGGCTTCAACCGTTCTGCAAGAGTTACAGGCCTAAAGTTCTTAAGAGATACCTAAGAACTATACAACTTATTTCCGAATTATTACACAACTTTCGTACTAGTACTACTATAGGATAACTTACCACTGTCAGGCACTACCAACGCCGCTGTTCGTGAAAAGTCAGCACACAAACTATACGCAGCCATGTTTGTTTGTTCCACCACACTGTAACCCTACACCCCACATGTGTGCATGCGAAACGACTGTTATGAAAGCAAGGCTTGGTTTATTCATGATGCCTTATGAATACAAGTTCCCTTCTTTGGGGTAAAATATTTTTCTCCCGAATGGGAGACTCTCCCGGACTGTCTGAGGGAGGAAACATCCTGGAACAATTTCTCCTCCCAAATTTTGAATATCCCCTCCCCTTTCCGAGTGTTCCAGTGTCTGGTTTCAATAAAAGACCCTCACAGTATGTCATGCAAATGCCATCATCCCACACCCAGATCTCCTGATAATAATTCTACCCTTCAAAGCAGACAATCTGCCCCTAAAACATTGACAGCTAGGCTGCATATGGACATAGTAATATGCCTTCAGTTTTGAGCTTCTAAACTAGGGAAATCATATTTTTAATTAAGATGCCAAGTGTAATTTCCTTGTAATTGATGGATTGATTTTCAATGTCTTTGTACCAGCCCTGCTTGTCATGTGAGGGTAAAACAATTATATAAAGCCTTCAACTATGTGTTTTGATCAGGACATGAACATACTGTGTAATACCTGCATGTATCAACAAATGTTGGCAACAGAAGTTGCTTTTATTCAGCCACACGTGATAAAATGACTCACCTAGAAAAGTACTGTTTACATGAGGGTTCTGTACGTACGACATCATTAACCACAGACAAGACATGGGTTTTCATGATGATTCGGGTTCAATGTATGTAGAGTACGTGTTGCACAAAGCACTGAACAAAAACACTGAAGTAACAACAACATAGTGAGCACATCGCCACACCACCCTTACAGCAAAGTTTCTTTCCCTTTTCTGTGGATCTCCCCTCCCTCAAATATCAATGCCTGCATGTATGCACAATTATGCAGAAGTTGTCAGTTCTGACACAGGGATGAAATCTGACTTCAGCTCATCAGTGAGGCTATGTATTTTGTCCCTCATCAGCTGGTAGTTTTATGTGGATGTTTGTTGCAATGTTCAGGTATGTTATATCTTTGAAAACATGAAAATGTGTGTCAGTTGTATCAGACCATGCTGTTTCCACAATGTTCCAAAAACACAGGGTTGCCCTCATGTTTTCTACCATAAAAACATGATTTCTCTTGTTTTCCTTGCATGAAACTGCATGGTAACAGGTAAGGTTTGATACACAAACTTACAATGATTCACTTAATGTTGAAAGACACATGCGACCATATCAAACGTTGCAAATTTAATTCATACATATCTATTTAGAAATCTATGGATCAAAAATTGGTATAAAAAATTACAATCCTTTTTAAAAAATGTTCAACAGACCAACAACAATCAAAATATACAAGTTATTTCTAATTGTAATTCATCCACTTAAATGGCAGACATCTAGGCCCTTTTTCAAAAAGATTACAATTGATCTTAAGTTTGATATCAATATGACTAATATTGCATGAAAGATCAAGCTTAAGGACTGATAGTAACTTTTATAACACAGGGCCCTGACATGGGTAAATGATAAACTTGGAAGCAGCAGCAAAATGATTCAACTGACTGGAAAATTCTCAGGTTAAAAGTGACCTGGTAATCTTTAGTAGTTCTAAACATATACCACCAACTTTGATATTTCAAAGCTTTGAATTCAACAGCCAACAATATTACAGGTAGTGCGAACAGTACAATGAAATGAGCATCACATAAAACCATGTCTATTTGCATGAAACGTTTAGTCCAACCACTTAATGTGTGACAGACTTATTGCATTTAATGGGAATATCACCTAAGTAGTTGTACTTATACATACTGGCAGATCATGGGTTCTAAAATGTTTGGGGCTGATAGCCCATTTTACCTAAGTAACATAATTTTTTTTTATGTATAAGAAATAACAGCCAGAACACAGTAATATAGTCTTGGCTTCATATAAGAACTTTTGGGCTCTTGGAATCTATTGCAGGCTATTTTAATGCATGCTGTGGGTGGCTAGTTAGTTAGATGGGGTTTTACGCCTCAACTTTTAACCTCTTAGTTTAATCTAGCGGCGCCCACTGCCTTGTTTCTAGTTGTGTGGCACTGGATTGTTTTCGCTTATGTTGCTTATGCGGAGCATCTGCTGTGGGCCCATACGGCTGCCACTTAAGAACCCAGAGAAACAGAAACAAAAATTCCTGTCAGAAAACAAACTGCACAGTGCATGAGGTGTTTCTGCTGATGGGGACTATGTTCACACCTTTGTTTGTCACCACACTCCTGCTAAATCAAATACATAAAAAGTCAGGCAATCCTGTCTGGTCAGGAAACTATTCACTTGACCATAAAATGGTCTTGTCGCAGATGTTTGCCTAGCTATTAAATTTCTACAGTGTAGTCTATTTATGCCTGGGAGAGATCATTTACACAAGATGTGCAGAGTAGGGGAGTAAGGAAGCCTTTATCAGTAGCATTGTGGTTTTTTGCAGTGTATAGTTCTGAAAAAGTCTGCCAAGCAGCAGATATTGAAGTGGATTTTAGTATCGGCAAAAACACAACGAGGATACACACATAAGATGCAGTCATAGGAAGGTTCTCTTAAAATGATCGAGTCAGAATCATATGAAAACATTGAACTTCCTTTGTTCTTGTCAATCTTTCTTTTTTTGAATTTCACATGCATTTTTAAAATTTCCTAAGCAGCAGGATTAACAACCTATTTTGAGTTTATACTCAATGTTATTAATCCTGCAGATATTTTCCATTACAGATCTGCTTCCAGATACACTTAAGTAGCTACTGATTCCTTACAATAGGGGCATAACCTAAGCGAGATTAACACACCAATGCTAGGAACATCCGCTTAATTGCGCCTTATACTAATTCCCCCCACAATAATTATCATCATCATTTATCTTAAGTTACACATTACCACACCTGGAAAGTCTCCATCATTTGTCCATGATTAACGATGGCATTAAACAGAAACCTGCTAACAAGTGTAGAGTTGAGTGCCTTATGTTTGCCCGACTGCATCTATTTACCTCCACCGATAAAAAAGTGTAATGAATTGTTGGTCTTTGCTGATAGTGCATGCATGATTAATTATCTGACCTGTGAGTTGACACTTTTGATTTTACATATTATGACCACAAAGAATATATGAACTGTACACAAAGCTGGTCTTCGAATTGCAATCTTGGTATTAGGTAATCATGATATGGAAAATGGATTTATAACTAATTACTACATGAGGATAGGATGTGGTTACTTCATTAGTTTAGAAAGACCGCGTGTTTGGTCTAGTGGTTAGAGCATCCGACTCTCACGCGGGAGGCCCGGGTTCGATTCTCAGGTCGAGTCATACCAAAGACTTTAAAAATGGAACCTTCTGCCGTTGTGCGTGATGCTCCGCATAAGCAATGGAGTAAGGGAAAACAATCCAGTGAGCCACAACTGGAAAAAAGGCCGTGGCCAGCTCGACTTGAACCAATTGGTTTTAAACTGGGCCATTAAACCTCATCTAACTAACTAGTTCATTAGTTTAGATGCAAGATACATGCATAAATGACTACAGCACTCACTCGTAAAGGGGAATACTGTGTTGCATTTATGGCATGAAAACTTTCATGTCCTTAATACCATCATTTATACAGAACAATACGTAATGGAAAATAAGGCAATATCTTTGCTTTATTTGCAAGAAAAAAGGTTCTCACAGAAAGCAATTATGTTATCTGTAGATCACAAGCAATTTGTTGGCTCAAACTTTCAAATCTCAAATGATGCAATATTCATAAATTTTGTAATGCATTATATTTTGTGGAGAAAAAGGAGCTGTTGCTGCAGAGTTGATTAGTCAGAGATATCTCCCCCCTCCACTTTCCCTCCCTACTCTTTTGAGTATGGATCACCGCCCATGGATGCTTTTTATGATTATACTACCTTTTGCATATAACATGTTGGTGCATTGCAAACATTATTTCCCCTCAAGCTGGGCTAATGAATGCACAGCTGCAGAACAGGGCTCAAAACAGGCACCAAAGGACATGCATGACTACTGGGCCTCATCTGCACTTTGCCTCAAAATTAATTAAATTATAATTAAAATTTTTAAAATTTTTAATTTAAAATTAATTAATTAAAAATTACCAAAACCAATGCCTCGAAATGTTTTCATATTTTCTTGTATGTGCCCTTTACATAGTTTCCAAGTTTTGGCCTTGATTTCCCTCTTAATACTCAACCTCAGTGCACTGACAAATTCTGTCAGCCCAAGACCATTTGGCAATGCCCTATCCAGGTCTTATTTCAAGCCCCGCATCAAAACATTTGTCGGAGTGCTTACTTACATATATATATCTGGAATTCTTTTCTTGAAAACTATTGCAGAGTCCTACTAGTAAGTGTACAGCCCATCCAGGTATAAGGATTTTTCTTCGGCCGTATAAAGAGAAATTTGTCCTTACGTTGTTTGCCCAATACCCTGGAGGGCCAGCATAATTTAGCCATATGCTCATTGTCCCCAAAAAACTCACAAAGCAAGGACAATGACCCACTATAATAGGTGTCATAAATGAGATTTAAAGTGCTGTATTACAGCTGTGTTGGACATTGCTGGTATGCAAAGATCGGCATGAGGCCTAAGGCTGAGGCCCCTAGCCCCTAGCCAAACAAGGTACTGAGGTGGAGCAAAATAGCTGCTGGGGAGCAGGCAAAGTATTTTCTTACAGGGTGAGACATACTAAAATGGCCTTAAACATGAGGGCAATGGTACAGTAGTTTTGACTCTTTTTCTGCAGGGCCATTAAATCTTTATCTAGGGGGTACCACCCTCCCCCCCCTCCCACATAGTGATAGTCCAATATGAGTATTGGTAAAATTTACATAAAATGCTGAGAATATTATCCAACCAGTATTACGACAACTAACAATTATACAAAGTCATTTTATAACTTTATAATTACAGGTCTCCACCAAACAGTATATTCTTGACCAAGGTATCAAAGGTTGGATTTTAAGTGCAAAAGCTACTTGGTTCACTATTTCAAGGCACTGCCAGGCCATTCCTGGTTACTGCTTCCTTAGACATATCAATTTTCAATGTAAAACAGTGACAAATTTCCCTGGGCCAGCCTGTGGTGAAATTTCACCAGAAGGCAGAAATTACTTCTTTCCTGACATATGACCATAATGTGTATTTTGGTCAGTTTATTTGTTTACAAGAATACTTGGATGAATACACCCTGAGATTTTCATCCTCCTAATTGGCTGGGGAGGTTGACATTGAACAGCATCTCCAACTTGCCCTCTGGCAATTTGCTTCTAAAATTAAAGCAGAGGCTAAGCCTAACTTGGCTTAGACTTATAACCACTGGGTGTCTGGCATAATGACAGTTGCCTATTAATAGTTTGCAAACTTAGAGTCCTAAGAGATTCCCAAATTATGAGGGCATACCAGTCAAATATACAGAAATATTGACTTTTCTTAGAGCACTGGGCTATTGTAGTGGGCTAGGAACAGTCACAGATGGCTAAGTTTAATTAAAACTCTGCGGGGAGAATTAACTACTGAAACTTAAGAAAGGAGTTGATGCTAACAAATTATTCCAGTCACGTTGATCAATGAACCCAAATTACTCTGCCTTCTTCAATATCGAAGCAATAATGGTGAGACTTCGCAGACTAGGATGCATGTGAACACATAAAAACACTTTGGTATTAATCATAAAATTTTTGCCAATTGGTGCTAAATTCAACAGTTCAAGTGCTCCTCTTACTGAGTCTTCCCTAAAACAACGAGAATTACAGGATAAGCACATTAATCAATCTTTCTTCTGCATAAGGCCTGGGCTTATCTCAATAATCAAAAATTAATTAAAGTGATCACTTCCAGAGAAAAACTGTTACCCCTGGGATAACAGCAAAAACAATACGTTAGTTTTCACTCATTCAAGCAATGCACTTTACGTATATCTGGTTACTACCAATGGAGATTGTTTGGTGACTACAAGATTTCATGTTTCAGACATCAATTAATTTTGTTCTCAGAAGCTCTCATTACGGATTCTCAATTTAATTTCTAATTTTTTCTTTAGTTTTTTTCTATCTCTCTTTCTTCAATTCATTCCTTTTTTGTTTTTAATTTTCTTGTTTTAAATTTGCCTAAGGCATGGGTAGCAATAATAGACTGCCCTCAAGCAATACTAATGAGTTGGCTGAAATAAATTAAAAAAGTGGATGATGAAATGTAAAGTGAATGCAATGATAATTATGATCCAGTGAAAACCTTGATAAAAGAACCTTAGTTGTAAGGGTTTCATGCTAGCAGGAAGAGGACACGACATGATATGAATATAAAAAAGCATCTTAACATTCAATTTCAAATGTAACAGGTGACAACTAGAAGCAATTACATGATTAGCCCAATTGTGAATTGAATCCATTTCAATTGACATATATACCATTGCTACACACAAAGACAAACACTAAATAGTGCAACCTCGTACACATATGAACACATTGTCCAATCATCAGTGGACTACAGTATGATTATCACCCCAATGGGCATTGCTGCTACTAGGGCATCAAAATACACTTTAAATGGGCTGTCATATTGTCCCCAATTATACCACTTTTTAAGAGGCTCATTGAGTTGATATCAATTACTTTGTGACGAGTTTGAAGGAAATCATTGCATGACAATGTTTCTTATTAGCCACGTTACTAACGTTTTACTACCTGTAGTTACTGTAAATGTGAAAAATTGAAGTTTCAGTGGATAGGGATTACTGTACATATGATTAATACCTGATGGTAAAAAGCGTCTGGTCACGAATCTGTAATAAATAATTTAAAGCATTAATTACCCTATCACTGCCACTTCAGTTGTGGGTCACTGAGATGTGCAGAATCTCCTACTGTAGTTCCGAACTTGACTAGATGCATTTACAATCAAGATGGGAGTAAATCTGAACAGATGTGAAAAAAATCATGAATTTTATAAAAAACCTCAATAAGCCCCTTTAAAAACCTCCTTTTAAAAAAAAAAATAAAAAAGAATAAAAAGAAAAAGATTTTTACGGTATTCACACCTGCCTACAGGCTCTCACCCTGGCTTCATAATCTTCCAACATGAGCAATTCAGGGCCCTAGCCTTTGAAGCCTCCTGAGTAGACCTGCATACAGTGAAACAGGCTAGTTCTTTACTTATTGATTTAGACTCAGCCCTTTATAACCGTTAATACTTTATACAAGTCTTGGTCGGCCTCGGGTAGCAAAAGTGCTTTATCCCAGCTGCTGTGAACCAATTGCATATTGTGTATGGTTTCAAATGCTGCTCGAGGTATGTGCTGTTTTCTCTTGTTAATTCCGCTTCCCTCCCACCCGGCACGGCTTGCCATCAAAATCTGTTTCCCAACTGGCAAAGTCAGTTGACCACCAGACTGAAGCACTCTCAGGGACCAGCATTACAAAAGTTTGCTTTATAAACAGACAGCAGAAGCCATAACAAAGAAAGTGCATCTATATGTAAATCTAAAGCCTGTGCGCGTCCGACTCTACATTATTAGAGTCACTCGGATCTAGTTCCACATCCGTCCGTCAAAAGATCATTCTTCCTTTCCCTTTAATTCCAACATTCACTTTCAGTTTCTTTCAATGCAGGTTGCATCATACTGTACACAATGGTTTTGCACTCTGGCAACATATCAGTGTGTAATTTTAAGGAATTTGACTTGGTAGTCCAATGGACAACCAGTGGACAACCATTTGTTGAAAATTGGTTGTCCCGCCCCAAATGAGGTACTCCTGCCAAGTTACCATTTTTTTTCTCAGGAAGAACAGTTGCAATAGTACGATTAATAAAAACAACAAAGTATATTGGTTTACTTAAGAACAGTGTCATCTTTCATTGGTGTCCGTAACATACAGAATATAAACCATCCTCAATCCTCATCACTAAGTTCTCTATCATTGCCCACATAATTTTCCCACGTATTGGCCTATTTTGTTCATTAGTAAAATGAGATTCCGAGTGAGATAACAGCAATAAATTGTTGATCGGAATTGTTCTTCTGATCAATTATCTTGCGATTGAATTATATATTCTCGGAACTCGTTCTATACTGTTTTTAAATTACAACCGCCCGCTCCGCACACATAACGATAAATGCAAATTGATATAGCATAATGCAGAGTACTGAAGAGCACAAACACCATAACACCTCCCTGCAAGTTCATAAATACTGCACCGTAGTTTGTGTACAAAACTCTGATTCAGCCAGTGGCTAGCTGTTACGAAGCCACTTTCAGCTGGCCTTAGGGAATAATAAGAAAACTTTTGTAGGTCAAATTCACACTGTATCACCTGCAAAACTAAAAAGAATTGTCTGCTACTTGGGTTAAAGGTGGGGCTTATCACTGTGCCATTCATATATCCAACCGATGCAATGAGCAAGTGTAAACCGTGCATTGACTCAACTGTGTGTTAATTGCCTACACTGCTGCCTGTACAAAGCCAGTCACTCTACGACGTTCTGTGCCACCATCGTGGTGACAGTACATGTACACTGCACTGTACTATTTGAAGGGGCAAAGTCCACGAGGTTTTTGACCAATCAGAGAGCTGATTTTTTAAATTTTAGAAGAACTGTGCATGGACCAACATTCCGAAAGTAACAAATCCAAGCCTACAGTACATGAATGATGGTTATGTGTTATGTTGTATACAATTAATTAAGCTAGAAATCTGCTTACACAGTACTGTAGCTGTACCAGTCAAGTGTAACCTGGACTAAAGACTTTTGGGACTGTTTTAGTGGTAATTCTTTCTAATTACTAATTCTCTGTCCAACCATTTAAACTGACATCGATTCAGCTATAGTGCTACAACGTACCTGATATGGATACAGAGCTGCAAATTACAGTATTTTATAACCGATCGTACAATGATCTGCTATGGCTGTAGTTAGCATTTTGTCTGCAAAAATTACTAATGGTGGCATGCAAAGGAGAATTTGGGAATTTTGCAAATTGAATAGGCTAAAAAGATGAATTTATTTTAATACAAACCTTTATTTGAAAAAGGCAAAAGGCATAACAAAATTCTGAACAAGACAATCCTTGCAATGATTGTTACAAACTACAAACAGGCTTACGTTCTGTACATAGCCTATTTGCTATTTTGTTAGAGTCATTGTGCATGCATAGACAACAGCCCTTATTTCATCATCGTATTCCCGTCAGGAACCCGGGTACAAGGCCATAATAACACGGTTCCAATTTTAGGAACCGGTGAAAACACTAATGCTAATATCATCCGATACTGATAGTGGTTTTCTGACAATGCGAATACTGAATTTTTTGTAGTCCGAAGGACAACCTCAGCTAGCACAGGTTTTTGCGACATTTGGTTGTCTGTCAAAAATTCAGGTTGCCTCGGACGACCGTTAAAATTTCACATTGTTATATCCTAAGTTAGTCCAGGGTAGTCACTCACATGTCCTCATGTTCACAATTGCAAGGGGGATTTTCTTTGATCAAATTTTTGGGAGATGTTCAAATTCTCACGTAGTTTCTCATTGCATTTATATTATACAATGTCAACTTTGTCCACATTATAAATAACATCTTCCATAGGCTTTTAGAACATGATGTGGGTTCCTACGACAATGATAAATACAGGTATCCCACCTGCAATTATGCATCCTTCCACATAAAAATGTTAATATTTACTTAGAATAGTTACAGCAATCTTTCCATTAACAAAACTTCTTGAACAAACACTGTAGTCAATTTCTTCTGCTAATAAAAATTCATGATATCCCGTAAGAGTGATACAGGAAGGTATTTAAGTCAGCTCTCCGCTCAGGTATGAAGAAAAAAAACAATATGAACGTTGAAACAACAACCGTCCAGCAATACTTCGAGACTTTTTTTTAGTTTTTTGGCGGCACATTAAAAAAACAGTACTGTACATGTGAATAAACTTACATTATTCCTAACAAAATATTACACTTGGAAACTTTCAGTTTCAGAACTGCCTAACTGAAGATCTGTAAGATAATCCGCTATTTGGGTACAGTACACTTAGGAGGATTGTTCTCTAGTACATGGCAATGCCAAGAAAATGGTATAGTTCACAAGGGCCCATGGTTATATGGACTGCATGTTATTCATCTCAGATTGATGTATACTGTACCTTTATTTTTCTTCACCATGCAACTTTTGTTACAATTACGACAAAATTGTAAAGTTCAAGAGCGTTAATATAATTCTACTACAGTACAAAAAAGTACAATGACACCTGCATCATTTAAAGGTTGTACCAGCACAATGAGAGTATTTAAACCAAGAACCCAACGCCATGCAGCAACTCCAAGGGTGATCCAATGTCACTGTCCCAAAGACGAGAGAAAAATTCTTTAAACTACAAAAAATGGAAGTCATCCATGAAACATAAAGTGCGGGGAAATTTTTCGCACCTTTGCACACTATATACTTGCAATAAGCTTCATGAGCAGTACCAACAAGCTATTTGCAGCATTCAGAGTTCAGTAGGTGCTGGTATACACAATGATGTAATATTATATATAAATACAATCCTTCTCTTGTAACTGCCAGGATATAGCTACTGTATAAACTCTAGCCAACTGTTTTCCATGCAAGCAGCAGCATAAACAGGATTTCAGAAATTTCCAAAACTTGAGCAGTTCCAGCTTCCACAACTGACCCCCTTGTCCCCCGCCCCCATTTTTTTTTCAATTTTACTCAAATATGTCAACTGCATACCATGTTGTAGGGAGGCCATTCCACCACCACCACCCCCCTTCCCTCTTCCTCCTCCCAGCCCAGTTGAGCACTCCACTGCATGTATGCAAGCATCCACAGTTAGGAACTTGCTACAGTAAGCCATTTCCCAAATGAAAAGGGAGAATTCATCAATATTTTACTCTTTCCCTGTATTGCTTCACACCCATTAAATGTACTGCTGTAGGCAATCATCAGACATACATGACGACCAAAAGTGCAACCTTACCCTTGTGTAATTACTGTACCATGATAGCAGTTGACAATTAATGTAATCCATGCATGTAAACATAGGCATAGGCAAATTAGAAACTATGAGAGATTTTCAAAACCAAAACTGAGAATGTTTCACATTTCTGTACTTAATGTGAATTGCTTTTCACCTCGTGAGCATAGCTTTTAACTTGAAGATACAAATTTGTACAAGCATAACAAGTATTCGTGGTGTTGGTCCAGGTCAAAAGAGAAAGTCCACGCTCCTTCGTATATGGCTAAATGATCAATGTTATTCATGCATAGTAAGCATTCATGGTCGAAACTAAACAGGGGGCCTATACATACAATTCAAGACTGCATGCTGCAATATTAGCAACTTCAGATTTTTGTTACCACATTTATTTCTGTAGATAAATACCATTTGAAATGAAAGTACTTTGATAGTAAAAGTTCAACATGGTTCAAGTAGGGATCTGTCACAGAGCTTCCTGGTTCAAGGGGTGTTTGGTAAAGTGTGACCAGGGAGCTGGCAGCTCAAAGTAGAAACTACAGTTGTTGGGGATAAGGTATTTTTTCATCACCAGGATTTTCACAATACAGTTCATGTCTGCATGCTTTCTTGTAGCCTACTTTCAGAAAAATGACTGAACAGCAGGCCCTGCCTCATCCCCACCCCCCAAAAAAAAAAAAAAAAAAAAAAAAAACACATCTTTTACCCTCAGAAATAATTATTAAAAAAAAAGGATGATTCTGAGGTGAAAGTCTTTGCCCTATGTGTGCATTCAGGGACTGTACATAATGGCTAATTCGCTTGCCCTGCAGTTCCAGTTTCTGATGAACAAAAATAAGGACGTTTAAATGATTTCATTTTATATAACCCATATAGGATGAAACTGGAACATAAAACAAAACAGCAAAGTGCAGTTGCCACGAAAGTGCAAACAGATCTCGAGAAATTGTGCCAAAGGTTGAATTCCTTTAAATTAGTTTTCACAAATCTGTGCTACATTTTAAAGCTAACAGTTAAGTTCAGTTAATCTGTGATCTTGAGAAACTTGATGACAAAGTCATACAACAGTAAAACAGCCAGCACTTAAAGGGGATGTTGCATCACACCCCAAACATATATAGGAGTATCATGGATGTAAAGCTGTCTATAACAACTGCATGGTGACTACACTTTGACTGACATAAATTCAATAACAGCATAACTCTGATTGGTCAATGACTACATGCAGTTGCACCCAACTGCCAGTTTCATTAGAAAAATCCGCCCCTTGAAAGCGGACGTCATGACTTGGCCGACAGCGTTACGACTTGGCCAATGTTTTAACAATAGACAACCACAAACAACAAAACGTCCTTAGAATTTCTACCAGGTCTTCACAGCCCGACAAAAGACTGGGATCGTTCAGATTACCTTAGAAGTATAGGTGGTTACTGGACCATGTAATCTGCAAGAATGTGGCTTTTTTGTCAATTGTAAAACAAGGAGAGACTTCAAGGACAGGCCAAGTCTATCCAAATTTTAAGGGAGTGAATTCTCTAATGTTGACGACAGCTCACACATAGTGTGAGGATGGGCTTGACCAATATAAACTCTGCACAGACTGTCAGCCTTGTCTGACAATTACAAAACAGGGGATTTTTGTTACACCAGAGGAAGAGCTATATAAGTACAGTACACTAAATAGGGAATATTTTTCCTTAGGGTGAGAATCGTTGCCCTTTAAAGAGCATACATAACAATCACCCCAACCTTGTTTTTTATCACCAGCTAAATCTTTCTAATTCCTTCTCACTTCTGGTGACCAAATTTGATGTTTTCAAAAAAAAAGTAGAAAAATATTCTGAGTTAGGCAGGGAAAACCCCATCTCAATAGCATCTTGTATTAAATGGAAGATACAAATTTTTGAAGAAATGCTAGATTTTCAACTTATACAGTGGATAATGGGAAGTGAGTGATGTCATCTTGGCAAATTGATTAGATGTAGCTTTTGTATTTCTTTATAATGTTGGTATCACTATATTGAATATTTCATAACTTTATTTACTGTACCATAAGTATGGAACAGTTCTACAATAAATCTACACAGAAAGACATCCAAACATTCAAATGGTATCAAATTTCAGGAACAAACAAGGTATCCAATTATAAAGAATAACAAAAGGAATCTGTGGCAAGTTGCCCACTTGGGATCACTTTCTGTAACCTTGAGGAAACCTGGAGGTATCTCTTATTAAAGGGAAATGTTGCATTTAAAATGCACCAACATGACATACAAAGAACCTACCTTAAATCATAATTAAATCGTTCAGTCTCACGCATGAACTCTAGCAATATTTTTCTCCTCAAAATATTATGCACTGCTAGAGTAACAGATGTTGCATCATTTGAATTTTTGAAAGTTTGGGTGAACAAATTCCTATTGTCCAAAAATTAACCGAATTTCTTCCTGTGAGAGCCTTATTTCTTGAAAAGAAAGCTACCGTATTGCCTAATTTTGAATTGTCTATCATTCTGTATCATCTAATATTGGTTTAAAAAATCTGAAAATTTTCGTAAAACAAACGCAATACTTCCCTTTAAAAGCAACCAATCTTTAGGAAGGGGTATCTTGGGTAAGGAATGGAGTTTTGGTATAGGTTTCAAATGACATCAGGCTTTGAATTTTGAGGTGTGTGAATGTGAGGGCTCACCATTACTCACCTCAAATCACCGTGAGAAGTGCGATTATTTTTCACACCTCGGTAAAGAATGGGAACTCACGTAAATCTATTAAAGTTAAAAAAAAAAACAGCATGCCTACCACACTCCTTAATTTCCCAAGGAGTGTGATTTGTAGAACACCTGGAAAATGTAAACTCAAAGCCTGTGACATGTAATGAAAACTTTTCATCTTTCATTTTAAGACCACAACAAAATGCTACCAGACAATGCCTTTATAAGTGTCTCTCAATTTGCTATAGTAAACATTGCATATTAAAGGTAAACCTAAGAATTAGTCTGCATCAATTTAACAATTCACTTGTCCATGTTGTCACAGGCTATACTTACTAAAATTGGTGTCACTGCATTTGCTCTGTAAACTAAATATAAATCAAACTACTTAACTGCTATGATAATTACCATGTGCACTCTAAACAATTTATGACATGTTAATTTTTGCAAGCACCTTCACAACTGTATATATGACTTTTCACAAGTATGCTAGAATCACAAGTGAGAAGAGATTCCACTAGAACAAGTGTGACATTATTCCCGTTGATACATTATTACACTTTCTAATGGTCGATGGATAACCTTGACCAACATTTTTCACTGGAAACAAGAGGGTTAATACTTTAGACTGTCAGACAATCATTTAACAAAAAGGTTTTTATAAAGTTTTTCAAGTCATGTAACAAATTTGTGTGTGTCAAGATGAAAACAAGTTCGTAGTTACACTAGTCACTATTTGCTGCCCCTACCAGGGCCCACTATCATTTACTTGCTTCGCCTTGGAGAAAATCTTCCAACTCTTTCTACAGTCCACCTTGAAAAGACAGCCAGGCTGTGATGCCCAGGTTGTGAGTAGTGAGCAATTATCAACCCCTTCATATTGTAACTCTTTACTGTTAAAAGGGATACAGTTGCCCTAACTTTATATATTTTGAAATTTCAGCCTGATAGCACAATCAAAGTTTCCTTCAAATTGCCATTAACCCTTTCAGGATCATGGTCGCAGATCAGCGACACCGGCACCAAGACCATGGTTGGCGATCGGCGACAGCCACACTAGGCATATTTCTGTAGAGAAAATGAATGTATACATAGCGCCATCACTTTGGAGTCTACGTTGATTGTAGAGAGCACAAATTTTCCTGTTGTGCGATGCATGGTATGGTGCATGTTGCTATTGACATGCTCAAAGATTACATTCACTGAAACTATCCTAAAGCCTAACCAATAGGCCAACTGTACAGCGTATGTACAATATAGCTCGTAACTACAAGGGATTAGGCCAAGGCTCGTTTCTGACCCCGGAGATTGTAAAAGGTAATCAGTATAAAAGATATCTTGTATCAAATAAAAGATTATTGAACTCTAAACAAACCTTTCGTTCAACACTTTTTTGCAGGAAGGTGATTTAGAGAAAACGAAGACTGAAATTGTAATCTCATTCACATTACTACACTGAACGAGGTGGTTGGTCCAGGGGGACGGTTTACGTATTGGGGCGTGGTCCTGAAAGGGTTAACTCTGAATTATATATGTACTCAAAACATTTTGAAAAATAATTTTAAACATACACCAACAAATTTTTCTGCAGGAGTTGGAACAGTTCAGTCCAACAAAAATATTGTCGAAAGATAAAAAGGGCTAATATAAACAAGTATTTCTGAGTTACACTATAAAGTCAAATTGGGGTGACTATAATTCACATTCCATATTAAATCTACCAACATTTAGTACAGAATCACAAAACGGTACATACCTGACATTCACAAGCATCAGGGCTAAAGATGCTGAAGTTTCTCAGAATTAACATTTAAACGTTACCTCTCTCCAGGGATTATGAAGACTGAAAATAATACCCAAGGTTACAGTGCATTCATGTATTCCCTTTCATATGTCACAATAGGAATACAACAAGTAATAAAAGATTGAAAATTTGGAAAAAACCAGAAAGTAAAAGGCTTAGAGATTCCTTGCCATATATGATATATTGTAACAAACATGAACCATCCACATGACAAAAATGAGATCCCTCACAACTATCCTACTTGAGATACCATGTTAATAAGGTAAAACCATTCTGAAATCTTG